>JAYXIM010046171.1:0-114545 GCA_037575425.1 Anastrepha fraterculus
GACATGACCCTGAGTGTGTCTCACACAAGAACCGCTTCAATTTAACCTAACCTGAGTGAAATATTAATCGATGGGTACCCCTTATATGACTAATAAAATTTCTGTTGCACCCGCATTGGGACGTTTTTAAATTGTTTACTCTTACACAAATTGGAAAACACAAAATGGAACTAAACACAAAATATTTATTTATTTTGCAGTATTCAAAAAACCATTGGCTCAACGGTACAACAACGAACGTAGGGGTTTTCCTAGTAAATAAGAAAGTTCCTTGAAACCATTTTCTTGAGAAATTTTTGTTTATCAGTCAAAGAATATTATAATTGAAATGTAAACTCTTCCAAGGTTAATTCTAGCCGTCATATACATAGCTTATCGTGGGAATCGCACACAAACAATGATCTTTATCAGCATGAATTGGGCAATTAGAAATTAAAATCACGTAAAATGTCGCTGATTATCAGAACGTTAATGTTTTCGCCGATGCCCACCAAACCATTCGCTCGGCCGGCCGGTCTTTCGATTCTGAGAAAAACCGCATAGTGGATGCCAACCATTGCAAGCAATTAATTTTTTGGGTTTTCCCATACGCACGCTGCCAACTGGCCAGCCCGTTTTTGGTTCTTAGAAAAAAGTGAAGGCGGCAGCGGCGTGCGCGCTTGCGCTTTTATTATGCCGTTGGCGCAACATTTTTTGAATTTAAGCTTTTTTTGCTTTTTTATTTACTCTTTTGTGATGTTTTCGTTTTTGTGTTTTGTTTTTGTGCTCCTCGTAAAACGTTAACGATCGCGTACGGGCGCTGCATATCAATTAGATTTGAAATGAAATTATTTAGAACACGCAGCAGCAAAATATTTTTATTTTTAAATAAAATCGCTGATTAGTTTAGTAGAAAACTGGGTAATTGGGAGGGGAGTCACTAAAGCGCCAATCTGTTTTTTCCAAAAAAATTACGCATTTACTCAATGAACTCGGGCGTCGTCAGTCAGTTTGGCGGGGAGTTGCTTGACGTAGGCTGACGTGACATAGATCAGTACTTATTAAATAAATTTTACTAGCATGTAATAACGTATTTTACATTTGAAAATAATATTTGCATTTTTCGTTTTTTATTTCACCCAAAAAAAAAATAAAACATAAAACGAAAACCACAATAATCTTACGCGCTATTCAGCGACTGCCGGAAATACTGGCGGCAAGGGGTTGAAGGTTGGTGTCCGTGCTCGCCAGACCTTCTACTACGGGAATGGAAACTACAATCAATAACATTTATAACTCCTCGTGCCGGCAGATTTTAAACATAGTTTTATATATTTCAACTTCTACGCAGTTAGTTAGAAACTAAACGTGGAAGTGAACCGCATTCCTATCTGCCTGTACATGACATCATACGATTCTGGCTGGCTGGCTCGTGGTGGCTACACTGATTTTCCAAGGTAGTGCACATCAGGTGGTACTTCATTAAGAAAAACAATAAAAGCGAAGAACGCAAAAAAAGGCATTAAAAATACAACTTAACTTTCGATTCCGCCCCTATACGCATCACACATGCATGCTTGCTTTCACACACACATTTGTATGTATGTATGTGTGTATGAGTGTAACACTCGCATTGCCGACGACTGACCCATGGCGATGGAGGCGTATGCGCTATAATTAATTTTACATCAGCTGCGAAAGTGGATCTAAAAACGAATCAATTACCACGAAAGTGAAATGCTGACCACTGCAAGTTATCATCTTTTCAGCATCCCCTTATTGTGAGCGTTCATTTTGTAGCCCTACTGGAAAAATCAAACAAATTATGAGGCACAAGTCAGCCATCATGTGAAAGAAAATGGAATGAGCGGCGCTAACTTTGCCTGAGCGCTACTAGAGCAACAGAATGCAATAATGAAAGTTCTGTCCACATAAAGAGGGATCAGATAAGAATGATCAGAAGTGAAGTGGGCGTCAAGATGCCTAACTATTAGCCCTGCAAAGCAGTAGGATTGAAGAAAAGTTGCTGAAATGATTCAACCTCACCCTCCAATCAGCTGCTTCAAAAATGACTTCACGTAATGTCGAGTAATGTGACCGCCGTGAAAATCTGCTCACAAGTGGTATGTGTAGCTACAACTTCACGTAGTCTCAGAGAAAATAATCAGGGAATTTTAGGTCGTAGTGATCAATTGATGAACGCTCGCCGTGATGCGACCCGGTAGCTCAATTTTTCCTTCAAAACCTTGTTGCATCGCCTGTATGACCAGTGGCTGCTTCTTGTTGAAACCACAGCCCGAATATTTTTATGTTGTCTAGCTCTCGAAACAGGATGCCGGTTTACATCTCTTTATACTGAGAACTTTTGTCGGTAACGGCTTCTGCTTCATCATTTCAAGAGATGCGTGGGTACTTTTTCGAATATTTGTGGATTTTGTGATTGTGTTCACTCCAATAACGACAAATTTACTTGCGAACATAGCTGCTGAGCAAGAAATTGGTCTTGTCTTAGAAGATGATTTTTACGCATTAAGTTATTTTAGTTCATAAGATACGGAGCTTCAGCCTTTAAAACCTATAATACAAAAAAAAAACATTTGATTTGGCGATATCAATTAAAGTACATTCATAAAACAGCTTACAATTAATTTTTAGGAAAAAATTTATTTAGTGCTAATACAGTCACTGAAATATTAGAATATAAGAAGCTACATATTTTGTGGAGGGATGAGATAATTCATTGGTTTTCTATCTTTTAATGATTTCAAAATCCGCAAAACGACAATACTGTCCTTAGTAATACTATAATACTCTCCTAACCTGAGTCTCTAATATATCCATATTTCTGCTTCAGCAGCAAACTTGCCGAGAATATGGTCTCCTCTTAGAAAGTTTCCTCCGAGACCTCTCTATCACACCAAAGAATCGTCCAGTTTAAGCTGAGAGCAAAAGTCACTCAACGAAATCCTGGGAGGAAGCCCAGAGCACTAATTTCAATATATTTGGAAATATTGTGGCTATAAATTTACTTAGCACAGATTTTTACTACAAAATAAATTACTATATGAAGCTAAGAAACAGGGCCAGAAGATCCCATAAAATGCTTACTGTTGCCATTAATTGCAATTGCCCCGAGACCAAAATAAAAAGGCATACTCAAAATACCTTAGTTGTTCAATGAACTCATAGCGTTTCCGAAGGCGATGCACAGCAAATTTAAGAAATCGTTGCAATTAGCGATGCACGTTTTGGAATCCTGTGCTCGATGTATAAATCCGGTTCAATCGGACTGACTAAATATCTATTTACCCAGCAACCCAAAGGTGGCCGTGAGTTGCTTTGATCCATAAAAGATTTCAGCGCAGATGACATTGGTTTGGTGTTATTAAAACAGAGAGACGAATTTAATCTGCCAAATAATGCGAGACAGTCGTATACTAGCCTACATTCCAAAGATGTAGGGAAGAGGTGAAGTAATTTTTGTTCGGAAGATAGGAAAAAAATGACTACTCATCAAGTCGATTAATCATGTCCTTCAGTTCGATTAACCGTACCTTCTTTGCTTTGAAAGGCAAAGAAAATTATTGTTGCTGAAGTCAGTTCAAACATTCTGTGATTAACACCTCACCATCTAAATCAACACACATACAGAGCAGGAAAATCTACTCTCATGTCACTATATCAGGCGTCCATAGAGATCCCGAGTGCTTTTGACTGCGAGGAGATATTACCTTGTGCCTTTCTCGACACCGAATGAGCCTTTGGCAAAGCTTCACGTTCGGGAACATGTCAAATACTAGAGAAAAGATTTATTTGCAGATGGATAGAGTTATTGCTACGGACGAGAGTAGCAGGGACCGTTATAATGAACAGCGTAGTACAATTAATAATTGAAAAAAGTGCATGCAGGTGTGAGTGCTACAATCGCACCTGCGAGTTTGGTCGTTGACAATTCACTGTATGTGCTCACTGATAATGGCAACCGCTCTCAAAGATATGCTGAAAGTATAGATAAATTCGAGAACACACTTTGCTCAAAACAAAGTGAAAACTTTCAATAATTTTGAATTATTTCCCACACATACATTTTCACTAGGGTACTTTTTTTGAATACTACTTCTAAATGTAATACAATTCGTAACAAATTTTAAACTTGCTTCATTTCCTGCAGGGATGATTATGCTGCATGTTTGCGTGCATACCATTTGCGGTACGAAAGTACCGCTATTTGCCTTAACTGCTTTTTAACCGGATTTTAGTTATTTAAATTTAATTTAAAAATGATGTCGACGACTCATTTTCGCTGTTGAGTGAAATTAGTAACAAACAAAAAATAATAATAAAAAAATGTATAAAAATAAAAAACAACGATGTTAATTCACAAATGTTCTGATGATGACATCACAGCATCTCACCCACAGCCAAAGCGAAAATTACAATAATTGCTGGTCGTCACCGCTCGAAGCCGACAACCACGCCGGCTCATTGCCAACGGCCAAGCAACCCACAAACTAAACCAGTTTTCTGCCAGCATTTATCGTTGACATTTTTTATTGGCAGTTTTATGTGCGTTAAAAAAAATTATTAAGGAAGAAATTTTGTGCATATTTACAATTCTATACAACTTTAAAATAAAAGTCCATATGCATAACATTTACCTACAATTCTAGTTTGGCTGTGAGGAAGAATATTATGGTTTCAAGCGGCAGACTCACATCTGTCCACTCTAATAAACTTCTTCTGCTTCATATTTATTGTATGATTAAATCCTGTTTTATAACAATTTACAGATTTAAAATACACACAACACGACATATTTAAAGATCATTTCTATATAATATCTATTTCTAATAAATGTCTATACAATATAAAAATTATGTATGGGTTGAGCTTGAAGTTCAACATTCTGCCATGTCTTTGGAGGTCGACCAGAACGTCTTGAAGTTGTTGGTTTTTCTATCATTGATATTTTTGTCAGTCGTTGGTAGGCCATTCCCTGTACATGCTTACATGTTACCATTCCTTCCGCCTCTTTCTGCTCCATCCTGTACATCGCTTATTTGTCGTATCTCTTCGTTGCACCTAAAGCCTCGGAGATTCATGCCTGCTATAGCGCGTAGTGTGTGCATTTCGGGTCTTGATACTGCCTGCTCGGTTGTTGTCAGTATAGGCCTCACGCATGTTGTATATGTTCTGACTTTACCTTTGGCGATAAGCTGTTTTTTGCGTCATATAGTGTCCCTAAGACGTCGTGCTCGCGCTGCTTTGTTTGTTTGTGCGCTGACTTCAGAACAGAGTTCTTTAGAAGAAGCTATTTTGGCATCGAGGTAGTTGAACTCACTAGCCTGCTCAATTGGTGCACCTTACACAGCAAGCTTGCGTCTTAGCGTATGTATTGAGATTGTAAGCGATTTCGTTTTTGATGCGGACATTTTCATATTCAAAGTTTCTGCAGCTTTTTCGAAACCATAGAGAAGAAGTTGTAAATCGTCTTCATTGTCGGAAGATATTTTTTCCAGTTTTTTCGGTATTAATTTGTATTACTTTGCTGCCTCATCTATAACTTAGTTAAAGAGTATAGAGCTTAAGCTGTCACCTTGTCTTATCCCAGAGATTACTGATAGATTCTTAGATTCCTAATTACCGACTTTTACACTTGTTGTGTTATCGATGTTAAGATTTTTGATAGCTGATATGATTCGGTTATCTATTTTGCATTTTTTTTCAGAATTCCAATCATGTCAAAGGCTTTACTAAGATCAACGAAACAGACATGGGCAGTGTTTTTGTATTCTATCAATTTTTCGATTATTTGCCGAAGTATAAATATGGTCGAAGTATTGATCAATTTTTTCTGAAACCTTGTTGTTCCACCTTCTTCAGGATTGCGCTTAATAAAGTTATTCTTCTATAATTGTCTGATGTCTTCCTGTCACCTTTTTTCACTCAAGTGTGGTAATGCTGTGCTTATAGGCTGCTCCAGTACTTTGTTGAAAAATTGTGAGAGCTCAATGCGTAATTCGTCACCTCCATATTTTAGCATTTCTGGTGAATTCCGGTTTTTGAGCTTCATTGCATTAGATTCAACATCGTTAAGGGAGAATAAATCTTGTGAATGTGCAGAAGGACGCCGTTCAATTTACTGTTATTAGTCCGCTTCGTCTCTCATCTTCTTGCTCCTTTACGTAGAGCTGGCTAAAATAATTCTCCCATTCTCTCATTGGGATGTTGGCAAAGCTAACTAAATAGGTTTATTTAGGATCCGCAGCATGCTCCGTATCTTCTTTTGTGTGCCATATAAGTAGTCTTTCATTTCAAAAGAGAAGCGCTCCCAATGATCCTTTTGGATGTTAGCTATAGCTGCTAGTAAACAAATTTTTAATAATATTATATTCACAGAGCAATCTTGTTGCAGGTCAATCTTTTGATATAACACCCAGCATCGATTTTATCTGGCATCGCAACCGATTTTGAACGATCTTTGCGATATCATAATGCGCTGTCTGCCTGAGTGTGTCTCACAGTGGATAGCCGCTATAACCTAACCTAACCTGGAAGAGATATATGAATTTGCGACCGTATATAGGTAATTTGTTATTGGATAGTTTGCCTGTACACTCTTTAACAAATTTTATCTTTACCAAATATCATCAGTGTCCTAGCAGGAATAGGTTATTAGGTTTAGTTCAATTACTTTCGGTTGGGTGAATGCTCTTAATCTTAGTTATTAAAAAATATTCGTTATTAGTCGACGCATAATTACTGATAATTTTATTTATGAAGCTGGTAGTCTTCTGCTTAAAAATAATCTGTTGAGTTATTGCGTTTATACAAAAGAAAAACAAAATACCTCTGTCTCTTGATGCTAAATTTAAAATAAATAAATGAGGACATATTTTAATGTGCCTTAATTAGTTAACAGTTAAAAAACGCAGATATTATTCAACAAATTAAACAAATGACACAAATTAATGAATCACTTGTTATTCTGTTATGTACCCGTACATTTCTACATTTTCACACCAAACTGGAACAACTTATGTAATGAGAAGTTCAGCAAAAACAAAACCACAATTTTAATGCATTGTGATACAGAATCTTTTTTGGCATATTCACCTACTGTTCATGCTCTGGGAAGTACCGTCTGTTGTGAGTATGTCTGTTCTTTCTCATGTTATAAGTCCATATGTATGTGTGCGCACGCAGTTGTTTGCCGGTTGTTATTGTTGTTCACACTGCTATTTTCAGCGCTATCGCGACGCCCTGTTTTATTTCTGTTGTCATTATTGTTGCATTGCTCTGTTATAAGTGCATATGTGCATAAGTCTGTAATTTGCAGATTTTTTTCTGTACATTTTTTGCTGTTGTTCGAACTTTAATTAATTTATTGACATAAAGAAAACCACCGCAGCAACAGTCGCTGCTCAACTTTTCTTCGTCACAGCAGCCTTTACAGCAACTCTTTTATCATTTTACTGATTGTCATTGTTGTTTGTTCATGGAACCAACACAATTAGGTATTGGCAATTAAATTTCGTGGATTATAAGCACAAACCATTTGGGTATTTTTTCGTCCCAAAATTCAATGGCTTGAGTGGTAAAAGAAAGGAAATATTCGAGTTAAATCAATATAAAATCATTAGTTTAGAGCTGCGGTGTGGCGTTCTTGTATCGCATTGTCATAAAAGAGAATTCGAAGAACACACTCGAGCTTGACTTGTTTACAGTAGAACAGAAAACAAACTATGCGACATATCACGCTGAAATTTGCCACGTAAGCTTATAACAGTCCTACCAAAAAACAAAAAATGTATTTTTGCCATATGTCATCCGCGGACCGTTTTATTGATAACGTCTCGTTCATATTTGAGCAGAAGGTATGTGCGCCACATGAAAGCCGTTGTTTTAAATTTTGAAAATTTAAAGAAAATATCGCAATCAGGGAACTAGAGAATTTGTTTATAAGTAGGTGTGCTAAGGTCAAGCCAATTTAATGATTTTTTTCTTCGAAATTCGCCCTTCATTTTAAAGCAATCATTTCAAGTCTTGGAAATTTGAATGTAATGACGTAATCATCCTCATTTAAATATACTAAGCTTAAAGAAATGGACCAAATTTTTGCGTCTGCCATTTCGTAGGTGTGCAAAAAATCTAGGTATCCATATTTTAGTCAGCTTTTTTCTACATTTTTAACCACTGTGCACTCCCGCATTTTTTGGTACTAACACTCTTACTCACTAATACTCAAACATAAAATGCTTTTATTGCATTGGAACAGTTTTGAGCATTATTGTTAACAGAATCGGTCAGTAAGTAATTTTAACCAATGAACCTGTATTTTATCATCTTTGGCAATTGAATGGAAAAATACGCAAATAAGTGAATTAATGATTTGATATTGAAAAATGTCAAAAGTGTATGTACATTAATCAATTGGTTACTGTGAATTAGTTTTTTGGTAATAAAACTATTTTTAAAAATCCTTAATTAAGTCAAATATCAAATAGTTTTCTACAAAGATCAGTGTTTTTTTTTTCTAAATTCAGATATTTTTCAGATATTCACAATAAACATATTCATCATCATCATAGCCATTATAGCTCGGGGCGAGCAGGTGCTTCCTTAACAATCGATATCATTTACAAGACGTAAATCTGCATCAACATCGTCTGCCCATCTTCTTGGTAGTCTTCCGCTCTTTTTACTGCCCATAATAAGAGAGTTTCAGCTTCTTTTCGTAATTTTGCTGTTGCTCATCCTGAGTAGGTGTCCAAACCATCTCAGTAGCTGAGCTTTAGTGAGACTCACAATATTTCGATCTTATCATTGTGTCTGATTCTGTAATATCCATCAGCTTCCCTTATTGATACAAATATCCGTCTTAGAGTTTTATGCTCAAAACGGAGAAGGTAGTTCTTTATCTTAAATGCCAGTACCCATGCTTCGCAGCCATTTGCTGCTATTGGTATTGCTGGCGTCCTGTAGATTTATATCTTACACAACTTTGATAGTAATTTATTTTTTAGAAGTTTCAGATAAGCCAAATAACTTCTATTAGCATTTTGTAGTCTATCATTCATGCCGATTAGGGGGTCTACAGCGCGGCTAAGGTTTACACCCAGGTATTTAAAACTCTCCACTTTGCGAAAAATATATAGGCCGACCTGGGCAGGTTGCCTTAGCGTGTGGCGCTTAAAGACCTAACGAAGTATTTTGTCTTATATGTAGACATTAACTTCAAGGCCAAATAGCTTTGCTGATAACTAAAACTCCAGCGTTTAGTAAGCAAATGCGTGTTGGTTTCTCGCAACGAGAAGCAAGGTCGTCAACATAGCCGCAGATCTGGATGGTTTTCATGAAAATGGTAGCTCCATGGTCGATGTCGCTGATTACAAAATTTAAAACTAAGTTCAATATGATGGTAGAAAGTGTACCAGTTACACCTGTGACAACGTCAAATGAGTCTGAAGTTTTTCCTTGTATCACCACCATGAACTTTGTACTTGCCGTGTGGTTGTGAATGTAGCCGATTTGTGAATGTAGCAAGTGAAATATGACAAAGGAAATGGCCACAGGCTGAGAAAGAGCGATGCCAACGTTACTAAACAGGCCCTGCGCCATAATCCTTTTCACCAAACCCATCGAGGAATTGGTAATCCACGTACCAATTCTACAGATGCCGAAATGAAATCTCTCAGCCTAACATGAAACGAATTGAGATCGCAAACACATAACCGTGTTTATTGGAGAAGAGGAATAGATGATGCTATGCTCCAGATAGTACATTTAATTTTTTCCTATGAATAATGAATGAAATCTTATCATTAAAAAATAAAAATCAAAATTATTTGTTTATTTTTCCGTTGACTTTACGCTCTACCTGGGGGTTATTCCGGGAATTTTCTGATCAAGGTTATATATTGGTATGTTAGTGAAAAAAGGATTTATTTCAAGTTGATGCTAGTGCAACACTAAATTCGATCACTTTATCCATCCATGTGTCGAAACCACTTCGTCTCTCTATTCAATGATAAAATATTGTAGATGGCTATTGATTTTAAGTCTGCCAGACATACAAAAATTTAGATTTTAGAGTTTAAAATTTACAAGTTTAGACATCGACACAAAAAAATTTAGATTTTAGAGTTTAAAAGTTAAGAGTTTAGACGTCGACGTTGCATTCTGGTAAGAAATGTTCACCGATCTCCACTTGCTTCTCGTTCCTGTAGCTGCTACAGAAATAATTTTAAGGAAACCGCATATGTTTTGATTGTGTTCGCATTAGGTAGCGCCCGCTGATTCCACCGTCCTAATGGAAGACCGGTTCATCATTTATAGATCAAACCTGTCTAGTTACCTCATAAGTGGGCTACGTGATTCATCTGCTGTGGGCCAGCGCCATGTATACCAAGCTGATTCAGAATTTATTTCAGGATAAAAGGAGAGTTGACTGAGCAGTTTCCTCCAATCCACCTCGACAATGCAATTTCCAGCAAAATCTTTACGTCCATGGCTCCAGACAACGTTCGTAGTGCACTGCTTGTGCATTAAGAATAGATTCACGTTCAATTTCTTCTTAGGATGAAGTATTTTGGCACTGTAAAGATTTAATGGGCACTTGATTGACACAGCAGATAATGATAGCTTATGCTATAACAGACGAGTCTCTGACCTACAACACAGCCTCTTTTATTGCTACTAACTCTGCTCGAAAGACAGTAGTATTAGGCTCAGCTGCAGCACTTCTGAGTGGTTGCCACTCTCGACCCTATCATTTAGTCTTGAGCGGTCGGTGAAGATATCCAGGATCAAGATTTTTAATGTTAACCCATTCACATCTCTCTGGCACTCGTACCAAAAATTACTTTCGAAATCAAATTGTAGATCAGTGTAATCTAGTCCTATATGTGTTGCAGAAAAAGTTACGACAATTTTCGAGAGTCAAAATGTGAAATTTTTCCCGAGTAGGCATACATTCAGTACGATTGTGTTGCAATTAGCCCGTAATTTGCCATAGACGTCTTTGGGGAGAAGGTCTAATAGAGTATCGAGGGTCTTGGAGGGGGTAGAAGGCAGCGATCCTGCGATAAGCATAACTGTTGCTTTTTTATACTCTCTATTTTGCTCTGGATATCACCTTTTCTAACTTTGACAACCAAACAGTGACGCTGTAGAAAAAGAAAGACCTAATAACCGCAATTTTTCACCTATAGACATTTTCCGTGCATATAGGGCAGTGACCGCTTTTCTCTATCTGGCTTGAGTTACTTCTCTATATTATAATATTAAAAGCGCGATGTGTATGTAATAAGAATTGCATACATATGTACATATGTACATATACTTCTTTTTTAACTTATTGTATATTGATTGCACTTTTTGTTTTTTAGTCTTGTAATTAAATGAAGCTGGTCTAAAATAGTCATCACTGCGAAAAAATAATGTAGTGAGCTACTGTTTTCAAATATTTCCTTTGAGCATCCAAAAACTTCAACGCTAACAATAATTTAAATATTTCGAAGCATAACGTTGACTTCACATTTCGTAGTACAACCCTGTGCATGTATTCAGCGAGTATTCAGCACTTCGTACAGTTGTTGATAATGAACAGCTGTTTGCTTTCACTCAACAATGTTGCTGCTCTTTCGTAAACGGCCACGGTGCTAAATATTTCTTAATATTGAAGATGTACACTTAAATAAGAATATTTTTCATAGATAAAAGTTAAAAATAAAGAGAGATATTGAGTATTGCATTTTGTTAAAAATTATAAAAATATGTTTTATATTAAGTAAAAAAAAAATCAAAAAAATGTTTGCTTTGTCCCACGAAAGGGAAAATGTGTTGGCATAAGCAACACTGCAATTGTTTATGTTAATCTGTAAATTCTCGCGTGCACGTTGTTCCTCTATATTTTCTAAATTTTGTATGAAATAAAGCAAAAAACGGCAATGTCAGCTACTGAATCTGGTGCGGAAGCATACACTGCCACACTCAAGGAATTGGTAACATTTATGCACCCAACACAACGCCTGGACTTGAAGGCGGTAGCGTTAACACATGTGCTATGTAATTTTCTCCATAGAATGTTCCTTCAATGTAATTATTTATAATTCGAATTTTTATAAACATTTAGCTTTAACGGGTTCAGAAGATGGCAAGAAAGCCATTCTAACACTGGAAGATGTTTTAATTGCGTTATTCAATCTCACACACGATGACAACCACACTGTAGCTAAGGATGCCGTATTGAGTCTTATCAATCTGTCTGCGGAAGAGGTGGGTGCTGTAAAGGTATTCGAAACTGCAAAGTCGCTAACTCCGGTAAGCATACATTTCTTAGCTTTTGTCTAAATTTCTTTTATTCATTTATATTAAACTATGATCTTAGGCGTTTCCTTTGGTTTCCGAGGCTATTAAGCAAATAACAGACGAAAAATCCAAGTTAGCCGACCCCTGGTCTATGGTGTTAAGCAACTTAACACGTAGTGAAAAGCTAGTTGAAGACATTATCATTGAATTGGAGCTGAATAACAAAACATTGCCAAACTTACTAAAGGCTTTCACAAAGTTAGATTACAACAAAGAGAAAGCGAAGCTGCATTATTTGGGTAAATATTGTTAACATTTACAAACGTAATTTCTATATTACTTCAAATATTATTTGCTGTAGCACCAATCTTTTGTAATTTGACGCAAAGTGGCAGAGGTCGCGAACTAGCTTGCAACGCCAAATATGATTTTCTCGAGAAAATTTTACCATTTGCTTCATATGAAGACTCAATCGTGCGCCGCGGTGGCACTATAGGTATTTTGAAAAATATTTGCTTCGATCCTGTGTATCACAGCATTATTTTAAACGAAAAGGACGATATACTACATGCGATACTCTATCCACTTTGTGGCCCTGAAGAGTTTACAGATGAAGAGAATGAAAAACTGCCAATGGAACTACAAGTAAGTTTAGTGGCACGTAGGTACATAGGAAACTATCTTAAAACTAAATATTTACTTTGTTGTTCACTTACGCAGTACCTGCCTGAAACAAAAACACGTGAGGAAGATCCAGATTTGCGTAAAATGCTGTTGGAATCACTGCTGCAGCTGTGCGCAACAAAGCGTTTTCGCGAAGTTTTGCGCTCAAAAGGTGTATATGAAATACTGCGTGAATATCACAAATGGGAGGCAAAATTTGGCAAGGATAAAGAATGTTTGTTAGCGTGTGAGAATGTCGTGGACATTTTGATCAAGTGAGTTTGCTGATTTAGAAAAAATTGTTAAGCACGAAATAAAAGTTTTGCTTTTATGTTACTATTGCAGGAAAGAGGAGGAAATTGGCTTGGACAACTACAAAGAGGTGGAAGTGCCCGAAGATGTGGCTGATAAATTTATAAAAGAAGATAGTGAATATTTGCAAAATGTTTTATAATGTACAATTCGATGAAAACTGGGAATTTATTACGTACAAAAGGTGGCAATTAAATGTTTATAATATGTACGAAATAACTGTAGAGAAACTAATAATTTTAGCACAAAAGCGTGAGGCAGATTTTTATATTACTTCTTGGAACATACAAAGAATTATTCTCAGTAAAATTAAAAAATATTGCCAAGTGGCAATAACTACTTTGAATTGAGTTATGTGGATGTAACCGATATTTGGATGTGTTAAAAATAAACGTGTAAATAAAATATATTATAAATACAACTGACGAATCCGATTTACTAAGAGGCAACATATGCTTGAGTTTAATTGTCGCTTGCCCAAAAATTGGTTACAAAAAATTGTCTGCTTATATCGAAGAAGGATCAGCATTCCACTTTTTACAGTGTTCACGTTGTTATTTTTATTTACACTCAATAAAATCTCAGAGAAGAAGACCGTAGAGCATTTTCTCTGTAAATGTTCGGGTTTGGCAGCTAGAAGACTAAGCTCACTGGGCGCTCCTTTCCTCGGCAGCTTGGGGCAGTGCGCCAACCTAAATCCAATCAATCTTCTCCATTATATCAACAGCTCTGGTTGGCTGTAGATATCTGCCTGTTGGAGGTCTCATAATGGTATCAAAGGTGCACTTCAACCATATCACCTACCTACCTACCTACCAATAAAATATCTATGTATGTATTAAAAAATTACTTTTACTACCGACTCTGTTATTTTCAACAAGTTTTTATCAATTTTTTACGACTTCCTAATTTAACTTTTCCTTTTTCATAAATTTACATATTCTGGTTCATATTCCTCTTTCGAGTAGTACGACCAGCGGGATCATTCAAAGGACGCTAGGCGAGCTTAACTCCTGCGCCATAGGCTGTGACTTAAGTTTAAACACGCGTAAAACTGTAATTATGCTATTCACCACCAGATACAAGGTGCCAATTTTTACTCTACCAAATATTAATTGATCAACTCCCTCATTTTCACCCAGTGCAAAGTACTTAAGGATAATTCTGTACATTCTGTCAAAAAAGTATCAGGAGTTGTTCATTTAAAAAGCGCGCGTTACACATATGTTTAAATTTTTTCCCCCGGAAGGTTGCTACAACTGCCCTCTATATTGTCGCAGAGTTTGAGCGATCAATAAGCTTGTTTTTGGCATTTAATTACATCATAGGCTATAAGGCTTTTGCAGAGTGCCGAGAAGTTGTGAAAGTTCTGCCCCGATCTGGTCGCCCATCAACGTCTTCAACGGATGAAAACGTGAAACGGCGACAAAGTCAAGGAAATGGTGCTGGAAAACCATCATTTAAGTTTGAGGGAGGTAGCTCGTAACCTTGGCGTGTCTCACGAATCAACTCGCATCATTCTACACGATCAATTGGGCATGAGACGCTTGGCTACTCGACTCGTTCCAAGAGAGTTGAATTTCTTTCAAAAAATTCATCGGAAGAAGGTGGCTGAAGACATGCTTGAGCAACTGAATTCGGACCCAACGTTTTTCCAGCGCATCATAACTGGTGATGAACGTAGGTGTATGAGTTTGACATGCAAACCATGACGCTATCCACATGAGCCGAAACCCAAAAAACCACGTCAAAGTCGGTCAAAAGGGAAATTCTGCTACTCGTTTTCTTTGATTATTATGGCGTTGTGCACTCGGAATTCGTTGTAACTGGTTCTACGGTAAACAAAGAATATTATTTGGAAGTTGTGCGACGTTTGAGAGGCCATTAAGGAGAATTTGCTGAGTGAGCTGAAGAAGATCTCTTCAAACGCGTTTAAAAGGTGCTTTGATGACTGAACTAATCGTTGGCATATGTGTATTGCTTCGAATGGAGCCTATTTTAAAGGCGACCAAACAAATGTTGATGATTAATCACTTATTTTGCGTTTTATTGAACAGTTCCGAATACTTTTTTGACAGAATGTATGTTACTATTCGCAGTTTTCTCTCTTAAGGCCAATATCGCTTATAATTGTGATGGAAGAAAATGGGTTTTAAAGCAACGGCATTTGATACTACACTAGAGTTTGAATAGAGGCACTCAGCATTAAAGCTGTGAAAAAGCTCCGTTTTTTAAGCACTCATTGTGTTTTGTTGTCGAAAACTTCTTAATTTTAATAAAATGGGAAAGCGGAAAGGTTTGACACATTGCGAAAAAGAACAAATCAATATCTTGACATCAGAGGGACTTTCAAGTCTCAAAATTGCCAAAATAATTAATCGAAGTCCAAACGTTGTGGATATTTACGTGAAACAAGGCGACTCCTATGGTAAGAACTACAAAGGGAAAACTGCGATGACTTTGACACCCTTGCTTTGTTTAGCCTAAAGTTGACATCTTCATCTGCTCCACCATATGCTGTGATGATGTAGCCGAGATAGCAGAAGCTTTCAACGAATTCCACCCGGCATTCTTCAACCAATATCTGCCTTGCGTTATTGTGGTTAACTCCCATGGCCTTGGTCTTAGCGATGTTGACTTCCAGTCCGGCAGTGCGTGCCAGCGCGGCTAGTTTGTCCACCTTCGCTTGCAAGTCAGAAAACTTGTGAGAGAGAAGGCAGATGTCATCAGCGAAGTCCAGATCCTCAAGATGTCTGGTGAAACTCCATACGATGCCTTTTTTGTGCAGGGTCAATTAGCTCGTGACGTCATTAAGGACGATGGCGAAGAGAAGGGGCGATAAGGGACAAAGACTGATATCGCCTTTGTGAAGCACTGTCAGTTCGGAGTTCTCGAAGAGGGCTTTGGTGAGGCAGATTATCTTGGCGGGAACTCCCTTTCTACTCATTCCAGCCATATTGCGTCTCGTTTGATAGTGTCGAACGTCTTCTTAAAGCCTACGAACAGCATGTAGAGCGTGTATTGCCATTCAACTGATTGTTCTACTATATTCCGAAGTGTGTTGGCTTGGTCAACACAGCTTCGGTGAGGGCGCAAACCAGCTTGTTCGTCTCTTAAAGAGCAATCGATATCTTTGAGCCTGCTTTGTATGATCACGGTTACAATTTTGTAGATGGTGCTATGTAGGGTTATTCCTCGCCAGTTGCCGCAGTCACGCAGGTCGCCTTTCTTGGGCAGCTTCACTATGATGCCTTTTGTCTAGGACCGACGCAGCTTTTCATTGTTCCAGACGGCGGTGATGTGGGGATGAAAAATTTCTGCTAATATTTTCGGGTCGGTAACCATTAGTTCAGGCTGTAGGACATCTTCGCCCGCAGCTTTGTTGAACTTCAGCTTCTTAATTGCATCCTCAATCTCCGCTAGGTTGGGGAACGATATTGTTATTTTATTGCTGGTAGTTGTGCTGCCCACTTCAAAGCTAAAGTTTTCATAAATGGCGAACATAAATGGCATTGGTTTCGAAATCCACTTGGAAAGTTGTTTCGTGTCTAATCATTTCATATGAAAAGATTTATGAGACAAACTGTACATATATAGCAAATTTCTTAGAATGAGAAGAGGAGTCGTTTTAACCATGTTTGTCATCCTGCGCACGATAAGTCGAGTAAAATTTGTACAAGATAGCTTTCCTTAGTTGACTTTTCATCTAGAATGTGGAACTTGAACTATCGACTTGTCAAAAACTTAGTTTATGGTTAGATATTTGCAGACTGGGTAGTAAACTCACAAATCTACTAAACTCACTGTCGATATTTCACTGATTGATATTTGAAATGAGTTTAAACTATAAGGGAAACGCCTTCAGAGCAGATACATTCGAAATTATGAATCTGTTAATAAAATCAGACCCACATCTCTTTGGAATTACGTTAGATTTAAAAAATCATGCTTATAAAAAACCCTCTGAAGTTTTTTTTTAACCGGACACATGCCGCATCATCTCGTGGGGCTGCTAATCTTTTTGTGAAACAACCGCCAACCTCTAAAGGTTTCTTTTTAACTGTGAATTCCACAATTAATCTTGAGGTTCTCTCTATATCTCTTGAGGGTGCGAATGATGACATTTTGCACATCAAAACATTTTTGTAGACAGATGTCGACGGATTTTAGTCTTACCCGTTTTAGTACTGTTTGGCTTTTCCAAACCCACTTCTTTCAATTCTTAGTTTTTTTTTAAGATCACTTTTTTGTGGAGTTATTGTTATTGTAACAGAAGATAACTTTCATTCGCCCTATTTTTAAAAGTGGTAACAAAAACAATGCTGCCAACTATAGGCCTATCGCCAAATTGTCAACTAATTTCCACCAACACGTTTTCATACCCGGTAGATCCGCTCTTGCAAATCTATCTACAGGGTGTCGGGTGGCATTACTAAATATCTGCACGAATAACTATTATACAGATCCATTAGTAAAAGCACTCTCAGCTTATCGTCAAAAAAAGCCCACAGCTGAGATCGCCTGATTCCAAAACGCTCTTTTATGTAAAATGATTGCAAAAGAAATGATTAAATTTCATAGATATTTGAACTGTTTTTTTTTTTTTTTTGAAAGTAGTACATATCCATTTTTTCATATATTGAGATATTTATTTCAATTTAAAAATACTGACCAACTTTAATAAATTCTAGAGATGTTTTTTACGCTATAAACGTATTAAATTTTATTATTAAATAATAATTACTCAAAATTACCATTTTTTTAGCTCCACATGGACTTATACCACTTTCAAAAATAATATATTACAAAAAATAAAAACCAGAAAAAATTTAAGTCCATATTTTTATATACAATACACTAAGCTTACCTGAAATTGATTTTTATGTAAAAAGTAAAAGCCAAAACGAAGACATTTAAATAGAAGAATAACCAAGTTAGAAGTTTATTTCTGTAACAATAAAAATATAAAAATGAAAAGATCTTCATTAAGATCTTTAAATAAAAAAAGAAGATATTTTAAATTTAGTGTTTTTTAACAAACTTATAATATCATTATATTTTTCTCTAGTTATGCTCCTTGAAGTTTCATAAAGTTGTAACATATTAATTGTGTTGAAATTTTTTGGTCTTCCTCTTTTTCCAATTAAAAAAATTATTTTAAATGGATCATTTTCTTCCATACTAATTTTATAAAATATTTTGTGAGGTTCATTTCTTTTGAACCTCATCCATCATATTTTAAGCCACTTAACAATTTCTCCGTCCGTATTTTTTTCTGTTTGATATTGCTTCTTCAAAAGGCTTGGTTGAGACAAAGTCTTCTCTTTTCATTTCATACAAAATGAAGCTGTTCTTTTTCGGCAAGTCTTTATTGCCTTATAATAGTCTTCAGCAGTGTATAAGTGATCCTTTTTCTTTACGGCTGTTTCCACAACTGCAAAATCTCTATCGTTTGGAAGAAATGAATGATCCGACAGTAAAAATTTGTGGTCAATAACATTTATGTTATTATCGTCTGCTTGAACAATTTTTAACCACATCAGTGCGAGCTTAATATTGCGATTTTGTCCGGCACACATGTCAACTGTATGCTATGACATGATCTTGAGTTGTTATCGTCTGAATATGCTTTAGACAGCAAGATCCTACTTCTTCAGCACCTCTAGATGCTGTAGTTTCGTCCCATGCATACATATGAATTTTATTGTCATGAAAATTATGAAAGCCTTCATTAAGAACGTACATGTTTCGCTTATAACATGCCACAGAAACTGTTAAATTGGGATATGGAAGGGCCTTTTGCAGATCAAAGGAAAATGCAAAATATTTATCTGGGTTCGTTAACGATAAGTTTTAATCTTCTTTTAAAGAGTTTCTAGCCAGTTCGGATTTTTTCAAATGTAGGCTATGTTCTTCTAAAAGGCTACTTTTTTCATTAGGCTCAGAGGTAGTTTTAATTTTCATGTTTAAGTAATCGCATTTTTGACAAGTATCTTTATGTGGGTGATGAAAACTTAAATTACAATTATCTTTAAAAATATTCCTGCATATTCGCTTGCTGAGAACTGTTGTATGGTTTTCATCGCACTTTTCTACATACAAGTACATTTTCCTTAAGTTTAGATCAGAGCTCAGGTATTTTTTGTTTAGATTGTTAGAACGCGTGTAATGACTTTCATAGTGTGGACAACTTTTTATATGATCGATTACGATTTCCACAAGTTTCTCGTCACTCTTTCTGCAAGAGCCTTTCATTTTTCCACGTAAGTCATTTCCGATTATCTTTCCTTTGAGAAATCTATGTAGTCTGCCTATAGGTATATCAAATGTATCTATAAACAACTTTTTGCATACCTCAATGCTTTCCATTTCAATATTTAAAAAGTATTTATAACTACAATATCTGGCTGACCCCTTCACATTTCTGACTCGTCTTCTTTTTATTGGCAAACGCTGAGTAGTTGCTTCTTCTTCTTCTTCTTCTTAGCCTCACAGTCCGTGGTGGACCATAGCTTCATCAACAATTTTTCTCCACTTTATTCTATCCATGGCTACATCTCTCCAGTTGTGTACGTTCATTTGCTTAAGATCTGATTCGACCTCATCTAACCATCGCTTTCGTGGGCGTCCTCTTTTTCTTCCTCCAATTGGTGTTAAAATAAAAGCTTTCCTAGCATTTCGCTCTTTCGGCATGCGCAGTACGCGCTAGTTGCACTCAAAAATATATTCTGTTTGTTAAAATCTCCCATTTCCCAAAAGGAGTTAAAGATACTCGTAGATATTCGCAAATTCTCTGTAATACGCTTCTCGCACAATTTCTTACAGTTGCAAACCTTATTTTTGAATTTCTTAGCAGGAATAATATTTCCAGTTTTTGTATAATATTTTTCGCCTCTATTCCTTTTACTTTTCCTAATCTTCTGATCATTATTTTCAAAAGATGATCGAAAATCAGTAGCAACACCTTCGTCAGTCGATGAATCAATTAGTTCCTAAATTCTAATTCTCTTCTTAGATTGTAGAAATCTTGAATTAATATTGCGCAAATTGCTTTCCTAATCCGAATCATAAATTCGTCTTCCTCATGTAATATTCATGGGTCTTACTTCTATAACAAATAAAATTTGATATTCCCGGAAAAAAAATTATTACTCTTACTTACCAACATCACTATCAGACCAAATTGACAAATTATCGTTTTCTTTACTGGCAAATGAACACATTGTAGCAAATAATATAGTTACATGATCACCCTATATACGTATATGTATACCTATTCCTATATTATACCTACTCTTAATTCTAACTTAATCTTACTCTTATTGTCTAAGATTATGAAGTTATTTAAACTATGTCATTTGAATTACTCTGTTGTTTTCCTTTGCTATTGTCTATTCTTTATTTTTGCTGTTTAATGTTCGCCCATTTGTCGGCCTCTTTTATTTTGGACTTTGAATGAAGTGGATGTGCAAATAAGCTGAGCTCCTGATTTTTACTAAACACTTATATTTAATTACTTATGCTAACTCTTATTTAAACCAACAACTGCTTTACATACTTTCTCACACTCTACACCCACACGCTTACTCACGCACTCAACATACACACAACATGCATTCCTACATACTTTGCTAGTTTTACTTTCTCCCATTCTCATTAAATGTTAAATATTAGTTAAGCTTTACGCTAAGAAGAGTCTTTGTAAAAATTGGAGTTAAATAAAGTTCTTTGACACAAGAAGACGTTTTTACTTCTTTTCTATATTATTTATTCAAACTTCCTTCAACTTACTGCTTTAATGAGAGTTTTATTAAAACGTACTCAAGCCGCAATCTTTTAGTGTATGAACAACAGGTAGTAGTAGCATTGAAGAAGAAATAAGCAATAATAATTTCAATAAGAAAGTTTTTTTTTTTTGGAATGGACTTATTCCACTTTCCAAAGAAATATTTGTGCGATAGTATTGCTCAGCAAAACTGTTTTGGTTTATTGTAGTCTAAATAGAGGTCTATTGAAATAATGATTTAACTGTGAAGGTTTCTATAGCTTTCCAAAATTACCATTAACACATTTTTTTTAAAAGGTTGACTTATACCACTTTCAAAAAAAAAGTTCATTTCTCAATAAAAAGTATTTTTATAGCTAAGAAATATATTTGTTATTGTAAATTTTTTAGGTCTAAGATATTATTTTGTATTTTTGTCGACATTCTAATGTTTTTAATATTACCATAAAAATTGTAATATGTCATTGCAACCCCGCCAATACACCCACGCAAAAAGACCAAGCACTCACACTATTACACACTTAGGTGCCTGTCAAAAATATAGGAAGAAGAAGAGTGTTTTTACTTGTATTTCTGTACTATGCGAATAACGAAACTAATACGGTCTCCTCCCCGCTCATACGCTTAGTGATTAGGAAGAAACTTTGAATTTAAAACCTAATTCTGCTATTCTACAGGGTGAATGCAAGATTACGCAAATTGAAGTGGAGGCAGAGCTTAACTTTTTGTGACGTAAATGCAGTTGTGATGTTTTAGAGAATTAAAAACTGAGTGGCGAGCTTTTGTAAACAAAAATGAAAAGTTAGATTAGGTTAATGTAAACCTACAAGAGGATGGAAAAGAGAATTGACTACCTTCAAAAGGAGAAGAGAAAGATGAAAGCGTTTCGATCTTAGTCAATATTATCCCTTTTGGCAGCGATATTTTCAATTGAATAACCGGAAAGAGCGTCGTCTTGAAGTTTCCAGGTTATGTAACGAGTCAGTGGGTATACATTTTTCGATTAACTTGCATTTCTATTACCAACCACAATTTTGCAAAGCTGAGAATTCGCCATTTTTTTATTTCAATAAGGTATTCGAGAGAAATTTTGGATTTTAATGAATTTGAGATTTTCTATTTAACATCTGGCCAAAGCGACGCCATCAAACTGTCAACAGAAAATAAACTCTAATTTGAGGGACCCTATATATACATGTACATATTTCTCAATACTTTTACTTACCTTAGTTGAATTCATTTTCGGGAATGAATCCAAGAATGATGGAATGAAAGTTTAAGCAAATTGAAGTGGAAAAGAGCTTAACTTTGCGTGACGTAAATGCAGAGAATTAAAAAGTGGGTGTCAAAAGAGTAAACTTTTGTGAACCAAACTGAAAAGTTAGGTTAGGTTAATGTAAACCAACAAGAGGATGGAAAAGAGAATTGAAAAAGAGGAGTTCCAAAAAAACTGTTTGGAATCAACAAAAAATTTAAGGGGTTATAAACCTTGTGTTGGACTAAAAAATCGGAAATTTATTTTCTTCTTCTTCATATTCTAAAATTACATCATCTTAAAAATATAAATTCAAAAAATCATAAAGATCGGAGCACTAGAACGAAAGTTACAGACCGTGGAAGCGCGTGACCTTTCTTGGAACGAGAAGTGCACGCAAAACTTTAGACGCGATTATCTCGAAGTCGTGTTTTTTGAAAATTACCGTCACGGTGATCATTATTTATCAAAAACTATTTGACCGATTTGCATAAACTTTTCTTTTTTAATTATTCGAAGTTACAATCTCGTGAATCTGAACGGTTCACTTTTTATAAATATTTGCATAGTTCGCTGGAATTAATTTTTTTTTTAATTTTTCAACCCCTCGAGAAAAATTTTTTTTTTTTGAGTAAATAAACCGTTCAGATTCACTAAAAAACACTTTTCTATATTACAATAATCAATTAATTTTTTTGATTTCAGTTGAGCTGCTCTTGCGCTACCGCGATCACCGCAAGCCTCTTCTAAAAAACGGCGTTTCGGGGGAGGGGCGATATCAACAACAAATAATAACATTTTTTTTAAATAAAAACACCAAAATGTATTCTTCGAGAGTTACCCTCATTTGAAGTTCTAAAACATATTTTAAAAAAATATGACAATCGCCCATTTTTTCGGGCTCACCAGGTATATAACCCCTTAAGCAAAACTCTACAATTGCGTCAGCTCAACAGCTGATTCCATCAAAATCCATTGAGACCTGAGTCCGCAACCCTCTGCATGCTTTCAACCATGGAATGAATCAGGGCTCTTGCAATAAATAAAACAGCCGTCAATTTTATTAAGTGGATATTTTTTTTATTTTAGAATTTTATGGATATCACGCGCTTCCTGTTTCAAATTTTTTACCTTAAATACTTATTTCGGCTTGAATGTACTTATTTATATATATGTTAGTGTGTATACACTTATACATGCATATGTGCGTGTACTTTAAATGCAAATCATAACAATGTTTAATCAACAAACAAACGACTTAATGGAACGTTTAATGAATTTGCGAATAACTGCATTGAATATTTAATAACTAGGCAATGTGAATGTGTCCTTTTGAGTTAATCACTTAACAGTAATTTTTTTTTTTAATATTTGTATTTTTTTTTATTTAATAGTAAACGGTATTAAAAACTGTCAATAGTATAATATAATTCTTTTAATGTCGCAAATATTTTTTTTAAATTTGTGTTGTATTTGTTGCATTTTGATATTCGCTATTTTGGTTTCGGTTGCCGTATGACGCAACTTATTTTTTTAGCACTAAACTTTTTTTTTTTTTTTGATTCGGTATTCTGCTTTATTTGATTGCACTTGATTAGTGTTGATTTGTTTTTTGGTTTTTGATTTCTGATTTTTTGTAATTTTTTGTTACAAATTTTTGTTTGAAGCTACAAATTTGATTATGCGCTTTTCGTATTCAACGTGTGTGTATGTGTGTAGGTGTGCACTTTGTGTGCGTAAATTCAATTTGCTCTTGCAAAAATACTTCAATGCAAAGAATGCTCATTTATTTTTCATATTTTTGTGTAATTGGGTTTTTTTTTGCAATTTTTTAACACATTTTTTCATGCACGTTTGTGTGTATGTAGTCATAAGCCAAATCATTGTACCGTTGAATTTTGTTTATAATTTTCAAATATTAGAAAAATAGGCTACTTAAATCTATTGAATGCCTGCAAGTGTATATATATATATATATTAAATATTTATGTATATACGTGTGTGTGTGTGTGAGCGATTTGCGAGTGTGCGAGTGGCGAAATCTTAATGAATTTTTTGTTTCATATATAAATTTTTATTTTTTAAATATGCATTGTTATTTATTATTGCTTGTTTCGTGCTTTTTGCGTGATTTGTTTTTTTTTTTTTAATTTATTTTTCATTTATTTAATTTTTTATTGAAATATTTAGAAAAAGACATTTATTGCTATATAAAGTTTAACAAAAGCCGCGCTTAGCTTATATACAGTTTCTGTGTGTGTGTGTGTGTGTGTGTTGAGTTTAGGAAACCATTAAAGCTCAATTGGTTGAAGCCTTTTTGACGAATATTTATCAATATTACATGAATTTAATTTTATATGCATTTAACGGGACTTTCAAGCGGTGTTTTTTCCCTCGAAAGACCCTCTACTTATTTAAGTATGTGTGCGAATAGTAAATTTCAATGTTTAAGGTGAGTTGAAAGCGTTCAAAGCTGGTTTTTTATTTACTTATTTCACAATTTTTACTTCGCCCGCGAGCCTCGGCAAGCATTTACTATAGTAACAGAGTATATATGTGTATAAGTTTTTGTTTTTAATGTATGTACATATACATATTTAAATCTATTTTAAGTGCTATACCTTTTATTAGTTATGCAGCAAATTCTTTTACCTGTTTTGTGTCATAATTTCGGTTTCATCGAACTTTTTACTATACAAGTACATAGTTGGCGAAAAAATTATTGTTTTACAAATCACTTAAAAATTGATTTTGAGTTTTTTTTTTCGTTTTTAATTTTTCTATAATCTTTTTTTAATAAAATATTATTCTACTAGCTTTACGGTTTCATTTTCGTTCTACTCGAAGTTCATCTAAATTCATACCTACTATTCAGTATTCGAAATTCTAGCTAAATCCAGTTTAAGTTAAAATTTTAAGTGTAAAAAAATGAAATAAAAAAATAACTAGACGCATTTAGCTTTCATTCTCTCACGAAAATGTTTACTAATTTATCATTTTAAATATCCCACTCAGATACTTGAAGCAGCCTCTCCTTCGTCACATGTCCGATCACTGTCTATTGGGGGCGCATGCCAATTTAGTGAATTTCCTGTCAAACCATGCCTGGTTTGAGCATAATTAAGATTAAGATTAGGCTAAATAAAATAGACTGCACTTGTTGGTATAAATTATTGGGATTGGTTAATGAGGTTTCAGGCATTCACGTTTGCTCAGGCACTTGATTATCATCGCAGTGCTGTCTGTTACTTATGCCTGAACTTATGCCGTCGCCCTGTCACCAAGAAGTTTAGCCTAGCTGACGATGTTGAGGGTTTTTATAATGTCACAGGACTTTCGGAACTCTTCTTTAACCAAAAACTAATTAATTATTAGAGGGATTGGAAATGACTGTCTGACACTTAACTTGCGCACTACAGAATGCAATAAATGGAGCTACTGAAATGGGAGCTATTTTCTGACTTTGCGAGAGTTGTCTAGACAAAAGCTACAGCGTAGTTAGTTCATTTTCGAAGCCTAGGAAATAATTTGTCAAATGAGTTCTATCATTATTTCTTCACATAGTCGGGTCGCTATTTTTAATGTATCAGTTGGGGTCAAAATAAATTCATTAATTTCTCGGTAGATGGCTGTAATGATTGATATCTCGTAAAGTATTGATCAAACAATTTCAACTTTATGCCCGTTGTCAAGGTGATATTTTACACTATAAAAATTATTTTGCTGTTTTTTCCATTCAGTTATAAGTTAGAGGGTTCTAACAATGGAAGTCAAGAAAGAGTACCGAATTTTACAGCTGTTCTTTGATAAAGGCGAAATTGCAAGCCCGGCCGCTGAAATTGTGAATGGTGTTTATGGTGCCGATATTGTAATAACTAATTGCGTGCAATTTTGGCTTCGTCGATCACAGAAATAATGCAGCTTTAGCTGAGGAGCTAAAGATCGACCATAGGTTAGGTTAGGTTAAATGGCTGCGCTAGCTTAGGGCACACTTGGGCGAATATTGAAAATTCGTCCGTTGTGATGCCATACAGGGGAGAGGAGAAAGGAGAAGGAAAGGAAGAAGGAGCCTTGGGATTAGAGACGATGATCACCATGCATTTTACGACGACGCCGACGATGGCTGATTTGCGTTCGTAATTAGCCGCAACAAGCTCCTGATGAACTTCACAAAATTTTTGATATTATATCCGCAGGCGTAGCGAAAAAAAGGGAGCCCAGATGTCTAAATCTTTGCCAGACGAGAGCAGGGAAGCTGAGAAGAAGGTGTTGAGATGATTCCACCTCGTGAACATCTAACGCATTAACAGTCTCACCGCATGAACCCCTAACGGACAATGCCCGGTAAGCATACCCACCAAATTCGAGAGCTGGGGCTTTGTTAGACTTAGGAGTTCCCTCGAGCGTCCCAGATCTAATCGTGGCCAGAAAGATCTCGCGACCTTGCACGTTTGCGCTCTTTCCAGGAGCAGACCACAGGTTCTTAAGGGAACCCCAATCCTCTCATTTCGCGAAGAAACCGTCTCCAAAGATCCCTGTGTAGCCAGATCATCACCAAAGATCGACCATAAAACGGGTGTAAGCCATTTGCGCAAAAGTAATGGACCTCTTTTTCCCTATATTATTATTATCTTTTGTAATAAAAAAAAAAAAAAAGCACAGTCGAGCTCAAGTGAATAGCGTCTGCAATTGGCTCTTGTTATATAAAATTTGGTATTCAGTTTAAAGAAATATCCAAAAAAAAACGAGGTTAACGAGTAATCAGATAGATAGACCATTAATTTAATTTATTACTATTATTATTAGGCTATTGAGCACTGCGACCAAAAGAGATCTAACGTGCCCTTTATTTTAAGGCTTTATAAAAATGTCTTCATGGATAGAGGGATTTACAGTTTTATGCTGACTACGTTCAATATTTATGTTTATGTGGTACGACTATTCATCGCAGAAAAGAACTCAGAAGTTTATCATTGCCAGCCGAAAGGCAACTACTATTAGGAAAAACTTGTAATGCACCATCCGTAATGAGCATCAGTGACCCACTCAGCTATGGCGGGAGTCGTATATTTGGAGAGCTCTGGCGAAACTTATTGCCGTTCTTGGTGGCCAGTAATATATGTAATTAGAGTAACAGCTACCACATGCGAATATATACATAGTTTTTCTCCGATTTCAGGAGGTGGCCAAATATGAAAAATGCAAGAGCTTCTGATTTATTGCTAAAGCAGCAAGAGTGCGTGAAGCTGTTTCTATACAGATATTCAGCATTATCTCGATATCAGACTTGAGATCCAACGAAGAGTCTCTCTTGCCAACAAGCGATACTTTGAACTAAGTGGGCTAAGTAGACTAAGTAGTACGATAAAGTCCTCTCTCAACGAACAAAACTAATACTCTACAAGGCTATCATCATGCCCGTCCTAACGTATGGCGCAGAAGCTGGGACGATGATAATATTCGATGAGGCGTCACTTGGAGTGGTCAAGAGAAAGATTCTGCCGAAGATTTTTGGACCTTTGTACGTTGGTAACAACATCTCGCTGTAACTGCTCTACCATGGTGTCGGTTAGCTCGAGACAGAAAAGACTGGCGCACTTTGTTAAACTCGTCCAAAATCGCGTAAGCGGCTAACGCGCTAATTAAGAAGAAGAATATAGCGGAATTTGACTGAGAAAATATTTATACAGAAATCTCTAAATATTCGCGCCAACAACCATATTAAGAGTTACAAATTACTTTAGTTTGATGCAAATATTTAGTTCTCTAGGATCCGATGTCAAAACGATGGTGTGGTAAGGCTGAGTTCGGAAAAACCTAATCTAGAACTATTAAGGGTGGTTAAATTTCAAGGGCCGATGTTGAATGTAAACCACACCTGATGAGGCACATTTTCACCTCAGTGAATATCAGCAGGACGGTGCCACTTGTTACACAGCTAACGAAAAATTTGATGGCCGAATAATCTCACGTCGCGGCGATGTCAATTGGCCGCCAAGATCATGTAATTTGACACCGTTGAACTTCTTTCTTTGGGATTATTTGAAAGAAAAGGTGTACGTCGATAAGCCAGCAACAATTCAAGAGCTAAAGGATGAGATAATTCGGCACATTAACGGCATAGAACCTCAATTATGATTCAGCGTCATCGAAAATTTTGATCATCGGATGGAGGTGTGCCGCCGAGACCGCGGTGGCCATTTGGCCGATATTTTATTCAATACGTAATTGAGCCATAACAGTATTATCATAATAAGGAGAAATGATAATAATTTCCTAAAAAAATTGTATTTTATTCAAAATCAATACCGGCCCTTGAAACTTAACCACCCTTTATAAAGAAACCCCGAATTCGCTTCGAATTTCTTATTTTTAGTTCAATAACCTTCCGCATTAATTATAATTTAAAAATTACCATATGTTATTTTGATATGATTTTCCACTATTTTTCTTAAATATATAATATCTGCATATCTACGCAATGAGTAACAAGAATATCTTTTAAATAACTATAATAGTACGATTATGTATAATGAATTTGGTGTATTCTAACTACATAAGGGCTTATATTTTGCTTAAGAAATATCATAACTGAAAAACATTTAAATGTATATCTACAAATTTCGCATAATATTTATAATAATCACTGTCCAACATGTGCTTTCGGTATGTGCTCTCAAAGTGTTTCTTAAACATGTGTCATCCAGTGTGAGCAACAGAGCTCCGCAACATTTGTATGAAACACCGTTTTGGGGAGCAATGTTCCGCAACATTTGTATAAGTCACCACCCCTGAAAGCAATTACTAACACTATTTACACATACGTATCTGCAACAATGTTCTGCGACTTTGGTATCTGATTTTAGGATCTTAGCCACATATCGGCAGCTGCGGTGGCCCATTCTCTAGAAAACTTTTCAGTTGTATATGGATATCTATCGCTGATGACAAATTTGTGTAAACTGTTTATTGTAGTAGTAATGGAGAAAAATTAAAAATCAGTTTAAGTTTTTGCGAAAGGAGGCCCAGGAATATTTAATTATCAAATTATGGAAATTTACGGACCGTTGCTCCTATATTAAATACACTGATAAATATTCACTTATGTATAAATGCATCCAATAACAGCAGTAGTTCCTCAAGGCAGCGCATCAGGACCACTGCTATACGTCTTATTTATCTCTGACATACCACTCCCAGGCGAATCTAACACAACTATAGCAACATTTGCAGACGACACAATTTTATTCTGATTCTGACAAAAAGATCTCAATTAGAGATCAACAACATGTAAATAAGTGGTACACCAACAATGTAAGTGGTTTGATAAATGGAGTTTAAAAATAAATGAGAAAAAATCTGTATAAGTAATATTCACGACCCTTAAGGTGGCTTTGCACGAGAGTGTTGACAAAATCGATGACTGGTGCTTGAGACAAGGTCTTTCCGTTAATCCGAACAAAACCACCATAGTCTTGTTTACGAGAAAACGGAAATTGAATGGACTCAGTCTTCCAACACTGAAAGGTGTGACACTTGGTCTTTCCGATGAAATTAAATATCTAGGAGTAACCTTGCAAAAGAAGCTGACTTGGAAAACACACGTGTCACTGAAGGGGAATCGCGCATTGAGGACTTTTCAGCAATGCCGTAGAGCCTGGTGGCGACGGAGCTTGGTCCAGTTCACAGTCCGGGAACTATATAGGCTACAAAGAAGTGTATGTTTATGCATCACGGGTGCCATGTGTACAACCTCTGGTGATTGATTTGCTCCCCCTGGATCTTAAGATACAACAGGAAGCAATAAAAGCAATGTGTAGACTCCATAAAAAAGATTTCTGGCACGAAGGCGGAACTTCGCGACACAGAGAAATCTTTAAGTTGCTATCTGAGCATTAACCACTGCTTTTGGCACCTAAAGATGACTTGATACCCATAGTTTCATTTGGAAGGAAATTTGATGTTAGATTTCCATTGCGTGAACAATGGAGCAATCCAGAATGCATGGGATATTTGACGGATATTTTCTTTACCGATGGGTCCAAGAATGAAATAGGGTTTGGAGCCGGATGGTATTTAAACGATAGTAATAAGTATCACTATGCTATGGGGGAAATTTCAAAACAGAAGTTTTTGCCATCCTAAAAGTAGCCGAATGGATAATCGAGAGGAGATGGAGCGGAAACAGATTGGAGTTTTCAGTGACAGTCAGGCTGCACTGAAGGCACTGGAGAACACGAAGCAAACCTCAAAGATTGTTCAGGCCTGTACTTATATGGGTTCCGGGACACTCCGGTGTTCAAGGAAACGAAATTCCTGACGAATTGGCCAACCGTGGTTTAGCGGTGCCCCCACAGGGGCCAGAGCCAATAATCGGAATCAGTTCCGCAGGAATCAAGAATTGGATCAGCTATTATGTAGGCAATCTACATAAAGAGCGATGGTCCGGTCTAGAACGCTGCAGAACTGCAAAGTGTTTTGTGACAAGTCCGAATGGAAAACTGTCAAACTTTCTATTAAAACTTAGAAGGAAAGACGTTCGGTTGATGGTCGGTATCATTACAGGATACAACCCATGGGGCCAGCATATGACCACCATTGGAATCATGAGGACCCGGTATGCCTGTCATGCTTGGAGGAGGCGGATAGCACTGGGCACTTTCTCTGTGAGTGCCCTGCCTTTGCTAGAGCAGGGCTACGAGTTTTGGGTTCCGATGTCATGAAAATGAGTAATATTCGTTCTCTAAAACTGGAGGATATTTACAGATTTGCCAAAGAATCTGGAAAATTCTCACAGGACTAACTATCTCTATCTCTGTCTCTATTGTTTTCTATCACTTTCTCTGATACTTTCCTCCTTCCCACCTTGACTATTTACCCCTTTCCAGAGCTTTAAATACAATGGGCTTTTTAGCCCTAGTGTTTCAGGAGCCACCAAATCTTCTGGTGCTCCTTGGCTCGACCTTTTCAAATTTCAATTTCAATTTTAATACGAGGGGCGCCTTTTTGGCAACCTGGGTGTTGCAATCTGGCAACTGACAGCTATATCGCAAAGTTTGACATTTTTTGGCTTTTACGTACTCAGAACGTTTTGAAATACCAGCGCTATTTGTGTTGTTTACAGTAACTTAAAAGATTCATCTCGGTCCAAAAATGGAATTAAATCCTGAACATTTTCGTGCGATTATATTTTACAACTTTCGACGTGGATTAACTCAGCAACATTGCATGGATGAACTTAATTAATTTTTTGGCGATGAAGCTCCATCAAGGACCACTGTTTATCGATGGTATGGTGAATTCAATCGTGGTCGTAGTTCACTCCAAGCCGAATTTTGTAAAGGTCGTCCAAAATCAGTTGTTGTTCCGAAAACCATTGATGATGTGCGCGAACTGATATTGCAAGATCGTCATGTGACCTATTGTGAGATTGAGACAATCTTAGCCATTAGTGGGACCAGCATACATTCCATATTGCATAAACATTTGACTGTCAAAAAAATTTGTTCGCGTTGGATCCCACACAATTTGTCAATCGCTCAAAAAAAGGCTCGTGTCGATTGGTCGAAGGAAATGCTCAAAAAATACGATCGCGGGCTTCGAAACACGTCTATGACATTGTGACAGGTGATGAATCATGGATTTACGCGTATGAGCCCGAAAGTAAACAGCAGTCGACTGTATGGGTGTTTCAAGATGAGCCAAATCCAACAAAAATTGTTCGCGCACGAAGAACTTCCAAGCAAATGGTCGCCTGTTTTTTCGGAAAAACTGGACATGTCGCAACCGTACCACTAGAACAACGCAGAACAGTAAATTCTGAGTGGTACACAACCATTTGTTTGCCAGTTCCTTCTTCCAGTCTTCCAAGAAATTAGGAAAACCAATCGCCAAAGACGGATCACTCCTCACCAGGACAATGCGAGCTCTCACACATCGGCTCAAACAACTGCATTTTTGAGCACCCAAAACATCGAATTAATTGATCATCCGCCGTATAGTCCTGACTTGGCACCGAATGACTTCTTTTTATTCCCGTGCGTAAAAAACAAACTGAGAGGTCAACGTTTTTCGACACCTGAAGAAGCGGTTGCGGCATTCAGAATGCATGTTTTGGAGGTACCACATTCAGAGTGGCAAAAGTGCTTCGACAATTGGTTCAAACGCATGCAAAAGTGTATAGATCTTCATGGAGAATATTTTAAAAAACAATAAAGTGATTTTCGATGATTAAAATTTGTTTTTGTTCTCTAATCCCGAAATATAAAAGGCACCCCTCGTATTAACGCCAAGTACAAAGGTTGCTGCTATGCCGAGTAAGCTCAACAAGAAACATTACAGTTATTAAAGCATCTCCCAAATATCTTGGAATCCATCTGGACACAAGTTCAGTGATAGTGATAGTGCAATTTTTGCTCACTATGAAAAGTTTATTGATAGTTATTATTTTTTTTTTTCACTATCACTAAATTTTCAGTGATAATGGATTTTATATTTTACCTATCACTGAGTAGACAGTGGTGGTGCAATTTAGTGGTAGTACAAAAATGTCCAACCCTGGTTAAACTGATAGCTATTGTAATAATAAAATAAGCTGTACATTTCTTGCTAAAAAATGTATGAAGCCTGTACAGTGGGTACGCCGGCCGCACCCTTCGACTTCAGTTTAATTTGTTTCACTAAAAATGCAGAAGAAAAATGTTATACTTTGATGCAATATTCAATGCTAAATATTTAATAATTATTTACATAATAAAAAAAAACAGTTTATAATTCAAGAGTATCGAGTTGAAATTAAATATAATTTTCTAAGGCGATTATTTTTCGTTTTTTTTTTGAAAGTTTGAAACTTTGTTATGCAAATCACATAGGAATTTTACTCTAGTAATTATATGTCACTCAATTTATTGCTAAAATCTTAGAAAAGCTAATACTTTGGTGCTATTTGTTAGAAAAAAGTAAATTGTATGCTTTGATGTGAAAATATGCATATATATCTATGTACGTATTTTATACAAATTTGATTTGATAAAAATTAATTAAATAACTTGTCAATTCGAATTGCTTGCAGTGAATGTGGTTAGTAGTATACATATATACATCGTGTATGTGTGAGTGTGAGTTTGCTTGTTTTTCATCTACTTGTACAGTATAGCAATATAATAACGCTTAAGCCTATTTGTAAATTCACATTGTGTTCGTTACAATTTCTCGCCATACCCTCAGCATGGTGCTGCCAACCCAACCGCTGGATTTGATCAACTTTCTAGTTTTTTGTATACTCTCTCGCCCACTGCTACCTGATTAGAGCGAACAGATGCTGGTGTAACGCTATGAATGTTAATAACGCTAAGCTGCAGTGTTGCCACAGTGTTTGTGGGGGGCTTTTATAGCTGGTCGCTGCATGGTTGCATGCGTCCGCATCGTGGCAACTTTGTAGGCAGCCGTGCACATACCTGCGAATGAATGGACAAGAGGGGAAATAAGAAACAAGAAGTATATGTACATAACGGGATGGACATGTAAACAGGAATAATGATAGCTTGCAACTCATACAACCTTTTTGACCCCCCTCCTTAACCTAGCTATAGATGTGCAAGTACAATTGTGTTCATAATAATAGCAGTGCGGCGCATTGCAAAGTTTTGACTATTTATTTATTTTGCGTCTAATTTTTTTTATTTTCTAAAAATCAAGCTTATACTACAACAAAAACTATTCAGTTCCCCTTGGAAAATTGAAAAAAATTCAACAAATTTTCCAAAAAATTTCTAACCTGAAATGTTTTTTAGCGAAATTTCGAGTATGCAGTTTTCTAGCATATTGAATTGCGGTATAAAAATTGCCAATTTGAAGTAGCTCAAAAGACGCGCTGATTAAAAAAAAATGTTTTTCCTGGTAGTTTTAGTGCAAATTTTTACAAAAACATTTTACATACCATAAGGCTTAAATTTTTTTATTACAATTGATAAAAAAAACATTTGATAGACAGTTAATTTAGGCAAGGCTTGCAAAAAAATGCAATAGAACTTTCACAAATACCATTATTTTGAATCAACTGATCGTCGGATTCAAAAAGTTTGAAATAGCTTGAAAATCACGCTGACATTTGATAATTTTTTCCTGGCCCTACGCTCTACTCGGAGTTAAAGGATGTTATATGTATATTTTTCTGGCGGTCTTGTGCACTTTCTCCATAAAAAAAATTATGGAAGAATTTTGAGGCACTTTCAATTTGCATTTTATTATACCAAAATTGAATTCAATGCATTCCCAGAATTTTTCCAAAAATTCTGTCTAAAAAATTTGAAATTTGAATGAACATTTTTTGAATTTTCGGAATTTTTTAGCGAATTTAAGTTGTATGGTTTTGACGGAGCTTTTGTTTTTTTTTTTTTGCTTAAGAATATAAAAATGAAATAAGAATAAATAAATAGTAAACACATTTTGTTTTTCTGTTTTTCGACTTTTTAGTTGTTCTAATCCATCAAATGGTTTTATTCTTATAAAAAATTAAACAAAAAAAATGTAATAAATATTAAAACAATTTTTTTTTATAAGATTGTTTTTTAACGTTTTGGTCGTTGGAAGTTACAAAATTCCAAATCAAATATTTTGTATACCTTGCAAACCTAAAACAAATAATTTACAATATATTAACAGTAAATAAATAAACTATGCAACATGCTGCACTGCTATTATTTTAATCACCGGTGCATGCACCACATCTTCAACTTACCTGTTGTCATAGTAGAATTTGCCACAATGTGACATCCGTATGATTTCCGTGTCCGTGGTGAGTGTGCCGCTATCCAACGCACAACCCCGCACTGTTATCGATTCGCCAGTGTCATCTGCATAAGTGCAGCGTCAACAGAACATGCCAAGGATGAAGCATAAAGAATGTGGATTGTGTATGAGCGTGTGTGTGTGTGTGTGTGTGCGGTAAACGGAAAGAGTATCAAACTTGTATCAACTAAATGTTCAGGTCTATCTAAACTACATAATTACAAATACAATTCAGCTGACCTACCATAAATCCCCGCAATTTTGATACAGGCCGTCGCCGGAAATAGGCCGTCACGTCCCTTCCGTCCGCCCATGCATGGTGATTCTAATATGGCGGTTGAGTAGTTGTTGTGAAAGGGATCGTCGCAAGCCTTGTTGGCTCCGTTGAAAGACACGCATTTGAAACAGTCAATACAGTTAGCTGCAGAATGAGAAAAAAGGTAATGAAAAAAGGATATGAAAAAACGAAAACCCATTAGAGCTGTTAGGCAGTATGACATTGCAGACCATATTGCACGTAAACTGCTTTAGGTGTGTATGTGTATGTGCTTACCTAGTTGTATGCTATGCACTGCTAGTAAGACGACGACACATGATATGATTTGAGAATTCCAGTTCGCTCGTAGTATTTCGTTTATAGGCGGCATGTTTTTCATATGCCTCTGCGTCGCTGCGTCACTGCCCTTCCCGCTGTTTTATTATTTTTGCTGTGTTTTCAGTTCTTCCTATAAATGCAGTGCACTTTTATTTAAAGCTGATTTAAATCTCTTTTTCATCATCCTTTGTGTTACTACAACTCTCTTTGGCGAATTTGAAAACGTTGCTGATGTTGCATGCTTTTGGTGAACTGCAAGAAGAAAGGAGAAGTTGTATGCAATAATTTGGTTAAACAAAATGAGTGTCGTGTTATGTGTGTAGAATGCGGAAATGCTTTGGACTGTCACTTAGCAGCAAGGGGCTAGACATTTTTTACATAAAAGAGACTTATAAGTCCACATGGCCCTAATTCGCCAACGTTTTTTCATATATCATTTTATAGTGTCTTCCAATAACAGGTGTTACAGGTGAATGGATTGCGCTGTTGAGAGCTGATTAACGGTTTGTAATGGCCGGAATTGGATGGTATTAATCTGGACAACGTTTATTTTCAACAAGACGGCGCTACGTGCCACAAAAACAACGAAACCATTGGGAAAAGTTTCCGGACCGTGTTATCTCTCGAAGAGGTGATCACAATTGGCTACCGATATCTTGTGATTTAACACCTTGTGACTTTTTTCTTTGGGGCCACGTGAAAGAGAAGGTCTACGCGAACAGCCCAGGGTCGATTCAAGACCTGAGAGATGGAATTCGTGAGGCTATCGAGGACATAGGGCAGCCACTTTGCAATTCGGTTATGGAAAATTTCATGAAAAGGATATTGTCCTGTAAGCGTGGTCGTGGTGGTCATTTGCTTGATGTTATTTTTCCACTATTAACGGCACACCTTCCTCTTTGTAATGATATAAACATCCGATAATTTATATTAAAAAATAGATAATTCTTATTAAAAAACCGTATATAACTTTTGGATAAGTATTTTTGTTAATCCTTAACTATCCAGTAGTGTTTCACGGATATAATACCGATTTGTTGCCTTTATAAAAACGAAAGTATTAATTTTTGAAAATTCACTTTCTATGTAATCTAACCACAGAGTTTTATAAGTCTAAAAATGCAATTAAAATATTGTTTAACAAATATAGTTTGGTATTTATTGACAATAAACTAAAGTACTAACTCACCAACACGCAAGTGTCTGATAGGCACAGTAGGTGAATTCAACAAAACTTGCAAATTTCCCATTTATGTAATGGGGAAATTTGGCACAGAATCTGGTTTGTACGCACTTTTCGATTTCTTCTTAAATTCAAATTCACTCATGAAATGGTAAAAGGAGTCAAAGTAGGGATGTTGCTGTTGCTATGCACTAAACACGCTTGCCGCCTTAATGGAAACAAACCGATAAAATAAATGGTGATTTTTTTGATTTTGGAAAGTTTTTCAAAAAAACACACGTACAATTCAGAAAAACGCATGAAATTTTTATTTAAATCGATAGTACAGTCCATATAATTTAAAGATTAAAGATTATTTCATGCTAATGTTGACCGCGACTGCGCTTCAAATGGTCCATCCGCTTAGTCCAATTTCGGCATACTCTTTCCAATGTTTCGGCCGGTATTTCACATATAAATGCTTTAATGTTGTCTTCCAATGCGTTAATTGAAGCGGGCTTGTCTGAATAGATATGAGCTTTAACATAGCCCCACAAAAAATAATCTAAAGGCGTTACATCGCACGATCTGGGTGGCCAATCGACAGGTCCCGAACGTGAAATAAAATGTTCACCGAACTCGCCTCTCAACAAGTTCATTGTTACGCGTGCTGTGTGGCATGTGGCACCGTCTTGCTAAAGCCACATGTCATGCAAGTCAAGCTCTTCCATTTTGGGCAAAAAAAAGTTGGATATCATTTCACGGTAGCGCTCACCATTCACAGTTACGTTACGATTCACAGCATCTTTGAAGAAGTACGGTCCAATGATACCTCCAGGCCATAAACCGCACCAAACTGTGACCTTTTCTGGATACATTGATAGCTCTTGCAATTCTTCTGGCTGATTTTCACTCCGAAATCGATGCAGAATTGTTACGTACCCATTGATCCAAAAATGAGCTTCGCCGCTGAACACAATTTTTCGATAAAAAAGTGGATCTTCGGCCAACTTTCCAAGAGCCCATTCACCAAAAATTCTGCGTTGCGGTAGGTCGTTCGGCTTCAATACTTGCACCAGCTGTATTTTGAAAGGCTTCACACCTAAATCCTTTCGCAAAATTTTTCACGTTGTTGCGTAACAGAGGCCCAATTTCTGCGAACGGCGACGAATCGATAATTGATGGTCATCATTAACATTGGCCGATACAGCTGCGATATTTTCTTCAGTTCGCACTCTACGTAAGCCTGTTGGTGGTTTGATGTCCATTAATGTAAATTTGGTTCTAAATTTAGTCACAATAGCTCGAATAGCCGCTTCAGTGGGTCGATTAAAATGACCATAAAATGGAAGAAGCGCACGATAAACTTTCTTAACAGAGCACCAACTGTTTAAAAAGATGATAGCTAAAAAATCACCCGCTATATATATAAATATATAATTGGGTGGTTAGCTGAACTCCTCCTTCTATTTTTGGTGTACGTCTTGATGTTGTTCCACAAAGGGAGGGACCTCCACTTCTAGCCGACTCCGAACGGCAGAAATACACTCGGAGGTTTGCCATTGCCTGCCGAGGGGCGACCGCTTAACTTTAATTTAAAAGTATATTTCATTCAATTTAAAATTGTAAAAAAATTGGTATCCCTCGTATGTACGGTGCGCCTCTTTTTATTACCGTCACTGTACACGTGCGCTTTTTCATTGTAATTGGTATTGCATTCGTCATCTGTTTCTAACCGTTACGCATTATAAATCACGAAATATCTAGTTAGGGATTTTACTGTCCCTTTCTTCCAGTTGCGTTCATTTAATGCGGAATATCTGCTTCGAATGTTCTGTTTGCTTCCATCCAAGATGGTACTCTTTGAATTCATTTTGTTATTTTCATGTTTCCATTGTTGCCATTGTTCAACATAATTTTCAACTCCATATAACTTGATAAGCGCACGTTGCGAGAATAAAAGTATTTAATGGATCCTAGAGTGGTAACAGTAAATGGCAGGTTCAACCACCGGAGCTGCGTGCCATTCGCTATTTACTGTTCTGTGATGCATTGTTTGCGAGGAGAATTAAATGAAGAATGGCATTTGTGCACAGAAGGTGACATGTAACTGGAAGCGCAATCGGTGACTTTGAAATTTCTGCGGATAGGTATAAATGATATCAGTATTAAGATTTCAAAGAGTTGTTTAAGTATTTACACAACTCAAACAAAAAAATATGACTTAGTGCTATTTTCCCTACGGCTATGGGTCTGTAGTTTTATTGCGGACCAGAAAGAAGGACTTCATGTTTGTATTTTGATTTGGTTTTTTCTGAGGTCTAACTTCGTATATACCCTATGATCAGACAGTACAGGGAATGTTTAAATAAAACAAAACAGAGTTAAATTTCAGGCAAATTTATTTTATCTCCTTCAAAACATGATCCGTTCGAAGCAACACACATGCACCAACGTTTAGCTTAGTCCTCCATGCACCCCTGGTAGGTCGACGAAGGGATGGCATTCTTTTTGATATCCTCAATCAACTGAAATCTCCTTTCACGAAGAGGTAACTTCAACTTGGGAAATAAAAAGAAGTCGCACGGGGCTATATCAAGGGAATACGATGTTTGCACGATGGTATTTACTTGGTGTTTGCTCAAATAGTCCAGCACAACTTGGGCTCGGTGCGACGACGCGTTATCTTCATGGAAAATCCAAGAATTCTTTGTCTACATTTCCGGCCATTTTCGAGGTACATAATCTCTCAAACGCTTCAAAACGGATAAATAATATTCTTTGTTGACTGTCTGGTAATTGAATAAAACAGTCAACATCACCTTCTTTTTACTTTTTGATCATTAGGTATATGCATGAGTATTATTAAGAGCATAATTTTATATATATCGCTATATATCGCAAATAAATTGTTGATAACAACATTACTGATACACTTTTTCTTTCACATCGTCACAATCAAATCAAGATATCGGAGCGCCCATGGAGGGGCGTCGCAATCCGATGAAGTTGTTTTTCAGAATGCACAGCACACATTTCAGTTGCATATATCACAACACTGTTTCTGTACACAAAAGCATCATGAAGCATTATACCAATCTAACTACGCTGTGTAAATTACGTGCTTGTATTTACTTATATACCTGTTAACATTCTTAAGTTATTTTTAGAGAGGCTAGTAAACTTTTCAAATATTTTCCTAATATTTCCTCTCTTTTATCCATTATTTGCTTCGTTTTCTGTATTCCAATGCACTTTCCTAGTAGCTTCTTTTACTTTCTAAACTTTCCAATCTAGCAAATGAAATATTATCGTCGCTATTCACGCGAATCACAGCGACCATTAAATAGCCAAAGAATTTCAAAGTCACCTGATTGGTTTTTCATACAAATCGCTGAACATTGAAGCTCCTGATGGCAGTGCAGAAAATTTGAAGCACATTTAGACAATGTACGATTCTCATAGTTTAGTCACAACAAATCTAAGAAACATTGATGAAATCTCTTCATAGCTCGTAAGAGAAAACTTCAAGTTTCCCAGCGCACATTTCCTTGTATCCGCATAGGTTCCAAATCTGTTACGTATCTTACGTGATCAGAAGGCGGCGGCTTTTGTCGACACAAGCTTGAGAATAACGATTCATAACAAAAAAAAAAAAATTGAGAAAAAACAAAGCCTTCCGCACATGCTAAGGTTTTTTCGACGAGGCTTAAAATATTAATCGACATGATTTCCATAAAAACTCTGCGGCGTCTCTAACGTTTTTTAGAGTTTTTAGCAGTGCTCTACTTTCATACCCCACCATGGCGCCAACAGATTTACCTGGTACAATAAAATTCAGGATATTGTAGCAGGTTAAATCTCTATCTATCCAGAATTGACGCAAGCATGCTCAATACATATCCTGCATGTGAAGGTAACACGCCTAATATTAACCTCCTCTTCACTGCTTACTTCAACCCACTCATGCATCTGACACCTCTCTCCCTTCAGATTCACCCTGTCGAAACAGTATGTTTACTGAATCTCTCCCTAAATGAAAAGCGAGGATGGCAATTGATGTCTTTAGCAAAATAAGTGTGGTTTTGTAAACTACAACAACAGTAAGAACAAGAGATTGGATGTTCGAGAATGGGCTTAGATATACAACCTCGAGCCTGTTGTCACCACATCTTAGGCATTTCATTACAATATATGTATGAGACATTGTTAAACGACAGCCCAGTAAACATTTCTATCATTTGAGCCATACATACATACAAATGCTTTCGGTGCTTTATGGAAAGCAAGTAGGAATGTGTGAATTCATGTTTCCAAATCGATATACGGCATCTCCACATATCATAACCTATCTGACCGCAAACAAAGTTTTTTAAATTTATAACTTTTTATTAAAAAAAGTACTTTTATTGGACTTGGAAAACATCATCGTTTAATGCCCCTATCTCTCATCTATGAAGCCAGGCACGCGGCCTTCTTTGCAGGCTTTCTAAGCAAAAAAAAAACTCGCTCTGAATGAAATAGCATTCGAGTTTTAGAAATGCTAATAAGTTTTACTAATGAGTTACGCATGAACACAGTTTATTACATACTTATACATACCATACATATGTATACGCATCCATCTCAATTGCCGATAAAATGGCCAAGATAAAAAGCTGAATAGAAAGCAATTATATTTGTAAGCAAAGCGTGGAAAATAAATTGCTCTGGAAATATAATAAATCACGCTCACGCACTCAGCGAAATAAAGAATAATAAAAAGCAGAAAGATAAACTGTAGTACGTCACAGTTCGTCGTTAACCTTGAATGTGATTTTTACTGCCAGCGAATTGGAAACTTGAAGAACATAAAATTGGTTGGAGACTTTGCGTGTGTTGCAATAATGTCACTGTCGAAAATGCCTATACATCTTGTAATCACCGTAAAACGAGCGTCATTAGCATGAAGTAATAATAGTAAGCGTTGCCATGAATATGCTTATCGGTGCTTTCTGCAACTTAAGGTGGACTAAGCACACAAAAGCAGCAAATACGGTGGATTATGTAGTAGCATAATGACTGTGCTTGTAATAACTGGGCTTTGTGAGATTAGCTAATGTGCTGCAGTCACTAAGAAGAAAAATGTTTAATATAAAGTCAAGAAACTCATTAGTGGGAAGGGTGGGAAGATATATCAAATTTTCGCATAAAAATTCAAAAATGAAGGCATGAACGTATGTTTAGAATTTTACACTAAGTGTATTAATGTTGGGACAAGTGCGCTTGGTAACTGTGATTTTTTAATATTTTTTTTTTTAATAATATCTAAAATAGTAAGTAATCAATAGGAGGGACTTTTTTGTTATTAGGAAAAACTTTCATATGCGCCTGTAATTATAGATTTTATGTAGTACTGATGCATGGTTGGGTTTGGTTGATGTAGTGATTCAGCAGGAATCCAATTAGCGCTTCCGCACCATTTTGTTGCCACATCCTCGCTACCAACAAGTTATACGGTGATTGTTTTACGACTATATCCAGTCTGTGCAATTGAGAAACCTCATGAGATTATTTACCTATATACCGGCCAGTTCTTCGAGGTTTTCAAGAAGCGGTTAGCCAAGGGTTAACATACATAGGGTAGGTCATTCACAGAGGGAGCGGAAGATAGTTTTATTTTTCTCCAATTAATTACAGTTATGGCAGTATATATAATATAAGGTTGGAAAGCTCTTTTCACGTGCTAACACGTGTTTGATTAATTGTTGTTTGCTTTTATTCGTTCGTGAGTTATAGCGTCGCAAATATGGAGCAAAATAAAGAGAAAATACGGCATATTTTACAGTACTACTACGATAAAGGCAAAAATGCATCTCATGCTGCCAATAAAATTTGTGCAGTTTATGGACCCGAAACAGTTTCCATTTCCACCGCACAACGATGGTTTCAACGTTTTCGTTCTGGTGCAGAGGTGATCGAAGATGCGCCACGGTCCGGAAGGCCTGTCGTCGAAAATTGCAATAAAATCGCTGAATTGATCGAAAGAGATCGGCATAGTAGCAGCCGTAGCATCGGCCAAGAGCTGAGCATGAGTCATCAAACCGTTATAAACCATTTGAAGAAGTTTGGATTCAAAAAGAAGCTCGATGTATGGGTGCCACACGACTTGACGCAAAAAAACATATTTGCCCGTATGGATGCCAGCGAATCGCTTCTGAATCGCAACAAAATCGACCTGTTTTTGAAGCGGATGGTGACTGGCGATGAAAAGTGGGTCACTTACGACAACGTGAAGCTCAAACGGTCGTGGTCGAAAAGCGGTGAAGCTGCCCAGACGGTGGCCAAGCCTGGATTGACGGCCAGGAAGGTTCTTCTGTGTGTTTGGTGGGATTGGCAGGGAATCATCCACTATGAGCTGCTCCCCTATGGCCAAACGCTCAATTCGGACCTGTACTGCCAACAACTGGACCGCTTGAATGCAGCACTCATGCAGAAGAGGCCATCTTTGATCAACAGAGGCCGAATTGTCTTCCATCAGGACAACGCCAGGCCACACACATCTTTGGTGACGCGCCAGAAGCTCCGGGAGCTCGGATGGGAGGTCTTTTGCATCCACCGTATAGTCCGGATCTCGCACCAAGTGATTACCACCTATTTCTGTCCATGGCGAACGAGCTTGGTAGTCGGAAGTTGTCCACAAGAGAGTCCTGGTAAAATTGGCTCTCCGAGTTTTTTGAAAATAGGGAAGCGAGCTTCTATAAGAGGGGCATTATGAAGTTGGCATCTCGTTGGGAACTCGTCATCGCACAAAACGGCGCATATTTGACTTAAATCGCATTATTATAACCAATTTTATGAATAATTGAAAATTCAATAAAAATACCGCAAGACTTTTTTGCCAACCTTATATTATAAGGGATACTCATTTTGGCTGCCTGTTCTCCTATGGGCCAGAATCCAGTTATCACTGTCGTAAGCCTGCAAGCATCCCTTCGATTTCATTTCATATTTATCAATTTGAGCCTTTGTTTGTGGTTGTAGGGTGGCCATAATGTTCTACTGACTTTGCAGGTTATCTGATCCTACCATCTACAATCTGCGAATTGTAGGTATTTTGAGCCAGCATGGTGCAATTTTGATTACACCCCGTGATGGGAATATCGATTATGAAAGAATGTTACTGTCGCCAGTTCGTTCTGCTTTCGTTTTCTTCAATGTTCCGTTATGTCGGGACCTATATTAAGGTAACGTTATGATTTCTACTTAAGCTGGTAAGCCTATTCTTACTTTCCACCAGTTGATATTAAGGATCAGTCGAGAGAGTTTGCAGCCTTGTCGGACATCTGAATTTCTTGAATTTCTTCTTCATCGACTTTGAAAGATTTTAAAATATTGAACGATTTGTCATGTTGCACTGTGTCAAATGTTTTTTCGTAGTCTATAAAACATAAAATATCATCTTTTTGTACATCTACACAATTCTCACAGGTGCTTGTGCACAAAAAAGGTACCCATTGCTTCATGGAAAGCAAATTGAGTGTGTCACATTGATTCTTCGCATTTGCTGTGAAAAATATTTAGGGCGTGACTCATAAGACTTATCAATCTATATTCACTGTAGTGATTAGCAATAGATTTTTTCGTTATAGTTTCACATCCTTATTGTTCCTGGATATCTTTGACTGTTATCCGAAATATATGGTAAATACCCGCCATGCGCTACTCTGCCGTTAAGGCAAAACATTTGATTCTAAGCCATGGTCAAAATATTTCTCTCAGATGTGATAAATAGAGAGCTTAAATTTTGTATCTTTACTTTGCCTGTTATTTCCACTTAGTGGAGTTTGCTAAACCGCGAACATTCACTTAAACAGCAATTTTGTGAAAAATGTGCCTTTTGTCTTCACAATTTTAGTAGTAATACGAAATACATAATAAATTTGATTAATGCAGAGTGAAGGTAGACATTTCAAATTGTATAGCGAAAAAGCAGTACTCAAATTGGTTCAGTAAATTTTGTCTTTTTGCAATTTGAAAATTAGTTTTGTGATTTTTAAACACATTTTGGCTTATAGACACACGCCCACTCTTATAAGCTTATGGATTTTAAGTCAAACAAAACCTTCCAGGGAAGAACAGCTTTAAATGAAATAATCCTTGTGAAAATCGAAGAAGTCTAGTAGCTAGGAATCTATTTTTAAAGATGTATTATAGAAATGGGTGCATGTCAAACTTATTTTAGAGTGCCAGTCTGTTTCTTAATATTCTCGAAAACTTCTTCTATATACCCAGACAACTGCAGTCGGTTGCTATACTAGCAAAGGAGTGCAAGTTTTGTTAGCAGAAACTTTTTTTCCTAACTGTAACTGACGCAAAGCTCAATTTTAGATCCCTTCTTATTTGATTTGTATTTTGGGCTATGCCTTTAGCAAAATGTATCTTTAAATATCCTTCAATTATTTGGGATATATTTGAATATGTTAAAGGCATATATGTAGTATACGTAGTAATGCAAAGTGGCGCAAAATTAATCATCCTATCGGGAGACTTATAAACTAGACAGCTGAAGTATGCAAACATATAAACAACGGAGCTCGGTGAAGTGATAATAAAGTTTTTATGACCCAAAATCGTTTCACTTTTGTATTTAGTAAAAAATTTATTTAAAAGGGAGATTGGATGATTAATTTGCATGATTTTTTATACAGTTGCTCATGTTTTGCACACAATGATTCAATAGACTATCAAATAAAAGACGATCAAATACTATTTTTTATAAACAATTTTAGTATAATTAAATTTGTTGTTCTTTTTATTCTTAGAAATGCATAAATCAAATCCACAAATTATGAATAAAAGTAGAATTATAAAAAAAAAATTACTTTTCTCCTATGAAACAAAGTATATTGAAGGTCAAAATTCATTAAAAATTTAAATTCATGAGAAAATAAAAGACTGATAAAGTATTTCCATATAAAATCTTTGACGTCAAATGCAAATGCATTTTTTTGTGGATTATAGAAAAAGCTGATTTTTGTTATTATCAAAAAAGTACGAAAGGAAACTGCTGCGATTCTCCGCAATCCGATGATTATTTCAACAGAATTGCCATTTTCAAAGGGCTGTAGCTCCTGCTGCGTCAAATCAAGAGGTCACGTATAAGAAGTTTGCGGGATTAATTTAGAGTTGGCGTATAACGCACATGGAGAAATTTATATCGCGTGTTCACGAGTCGGGGAGTCATTATCTTTGCTTATTTATACTGGTAAATAAAACTAAAAAATTAGCTTACCGCAAACATTTCCACTTAATGTATTTTCCTTATAAATAAAAGGCAAAAATTTGGAACGAGTTTCATAAAATCAACAAAGAAAATGCGGAAAATGTTGCCGCTTTCAATGAATTAGAGTTGGAAGGATGAATGGGAATTATAATCGTTTATGAAGAGTTACAATGAAATCGATTTTTGGTGGCACGCAGGTAAGTAACTAAATTAGAATAAATGAATAGTTGTTATTCCTTCATAAGCAAATGTTACGTATACGCCATGTATGGCGAGCAATTTTTTTAATAATTTTATGTACACTCTTGCCACACTCTCATGCATGAAAAGCAATATTTAAGTCGCAAGTAAAATCCAAGCACCAAAAAAGGAGAAAATACTTTCGAAAGTTTTACGGCATTCTTTTACAATTCGTTTAACTGCATTCGGCTGCATTCTACTGGCATTTATTTCTAACAGGTAAATATTCTACGTAACATTGTTTTGGTTTGTTATTTTTGTCTATACCACATTTATTCTGTGCACCAAAAGAAAAAACACTAAATAGTCATAAATTTTGAGTCCCCAACAATAAAATTGGCCACAGAAATTTTTTACTCACCTCTTTGCCGTTAAATATGTGAGCGTAGTCGTAAAGTCGCCAACACAATGGTTTGAAAAACAAATTATTTATTCAGTGTGTAAATAATAAAAGCATTGCGAAGTCGGTTGGCTAAAAACTACGGCCAAAGTTTTATGGAGTAGCTTAAAAAAGTAAATAAATTCTGAATCATTTTATATAAGTGGAATGGCTGTATGTTTCATTGTCGGAAACGTTTTAATGGGTATGAAGTTAAAGGCCAAAGTGCATAAATTAAATTTATTTAAATTGCTTGTGCGCTTAAAGGCATACGCAGTCCTTTCTCTCACGCAATCGATGAGAAATTACCCACTCTGGCTCACATGCAGAATATCAATGATTAAAAATCAGCTGGAATAGGGTAAATAAAAATAATTTGAGCAATTTTTGTTGTACTTTTATATTTCTTGATAATTTAAAATAAAAATATTTCTCGTGAATCTTTTTTTGAATGCTGCTGAACGGATAATTATTGGTTGTAGGGCGTGTGGTACTTGAAAATTTATTGTTGTGGTTAATGTGAAAAAAGTGTGCTAAATTTCTTGAATTAAATTTCAGCAGCAAATGTTAGAGCATTCAATTTAGAGCTCTTGATTTAGTACGCATATTTCTGAACAACCCAGGTGTATGAGCAACTAGTACCCACGCATTTGTTATGATGCTTATGGGGCAATTATTTTTCGAAGATAATTAACTCTAGTATATAAGATTTGTAAACTTATTGTTAGTTTCTTATACAAGAAAGATTCAATAAATAAAGAAAAATGGAAAAAAAAAATTTCAGATCTTCTTATTTTAGGTCTTCTTTAAATGAACATGGGAATATATAGCTCCATTATCAAATTAGATTAATATATCAACTAAACTAACTGGGGTAACGTGATGCACTGCCTCTACGCATGCCTCCCTGCTGATGAAACTGATAACATGGAACGGTATCAGTTACTTGGAATGGAAATTCAGAGAATGGCCAGTTCTTCAAATTGTAGAAAATTATCCTATATTCCAAATCTGACGTGCATGCTGCCGTAACAGGTGGATTCTTCACATTTCTGTGGGTAACACTAGGAAGCTGTATTCCTCGCTGGTTTAAATGCAGGTTTTCATTTCAGTAGCACGAAAAACGTAAAGTATATCCATAAATTACAAGCCTAAGAAAGATCAGGTGAAGAAGATCTAGTAATTTGACCAAACAGCTTGAAGCCGCTTCTAAGAACAGATGCATTTTGCAGCCGTTCGCTTCCAGACAAACTCTGCAAACTACGGGAGGCCTTTAACCTGTATATGTCAAAGATTTTTCGGGAAAGCTTAAAAATTCCTTTTAGATAGAAAATTTGAATATTAAAGTGCTCTATAAAAATATTTGCCGGCAAATTAAAATGGAGGCTACAAAAGACTTACTTGCTTACGTTTAACGTCAGAACAACGCTTCAAAATTGTGGAAATTTACATTGAAAAAAATAAATCTGTTCGCGAAGTTCGTAGAGTAAAGTGGTAAAAAAAGACGCTGAAATGTCGACTTGTTGTCATTTTAAACTGGTCTTTCGACTACGTCGAAAATCTTTCCTAAGGATCATGGCTTACATGCCTCTCATCACGTGCAAGAATTCAGGCCAAATGACCATTATTTGCGTAGAATTTTTGCTGATTGGGCTCATTCAGATTTATTATTCAGATTTTTTGGAAAAAATAGTAAAAAATTGTACTGATCGAATGGACCATAAAGTAAATGCCTGAAATTATCTATCAAATTTATGTTAAAAAATTATTCCAGAAATATTTCGTTTTAAATTCTTAAGCGCTTAAAAAACAAAAATTATATAACATTTGTTCGAAGTTTATTTTGTAATGTATCTCACACAGGCTTAGCAATTAGTTAAAGCGCCTATGTACATACCTCATACATCATATAAACCTCCCTCTAAATTTTCTGTCAAATATTTTTGTAGAACCCTTTAGTCAACAAATATCTTACTTTAAAGGGCTTTAGAACTTTTTTGTAAATAAGTGTCAAGTTTACCCATAAAAATACAAGCTAGGGGACCAAAATGCTCCACAGAAATATTCCTCTTAAAATTCTGCTATAGCATATTGACAATAATACTTTTATGAAAAATTGACTTGCAAGAGTTTTTACACTTCATTATTACTAGGACCAAAATTGTGACCAACTACAAATGAAAATTAGATGCCCTGTATTATAATTTTCTTCTGCAAAAGATATATTTTCAGGGATATTTATAGGACGCTTCTTGATTCTAGAAATGCTGTGGAATATTAGAGAGTTCTTCTTATTTCCCTTTGATTTTTCGTTCGACTTTTATATTAGCATGCTCTGCAGATAGATGTTGCTAATCGCTTTTATATGAGCAATGCGACTTTTTTTTTATAAAAAATTGTTTGCATCCCCACACGCCTTCCCTGCAGGGTATTTCTTAACTTTTATACACGTATAACCTTCATCATCTTTTATGCCATTACTTGCAGAATTTTACTGTTCGTTATTGCGGTGACAACTTGTTTATCTGTGGGCATGTATATATTGTCACTTTTACAAACATTTTGTGTGGGATGTGGTAGGTATGGTGTGAAGCCAGTGACAGCTATGGTTTCGGTTATGACAGGAAACAGGTGTCAGCTCATAAAATAAAAAGACTGCTGGGACAACTGTTTTGTTAAAGGTAAATTGTGATAAAAAAGAGGGAAATGAAGTATGTGGGAGAAAAATATTGGGAAAGGGGAAGATACGCGGAGGATTCTACTCTAAGTACGAGTAAAAAGGAAAACTGGTAACAACTAGATTTTTATGGAGTTCAAAATTAAGTGACGAAAATTATGAATGTGTTCAGATGTTAGGTAAAAGATCTGAAAATAAGATATTTTTATATAATATTCCAACAACAAATTTTTCGGTGCCAAAAGAGCCTTCAAAGTTGGGTTGAAATTTGTTAGGATAATTCGCGAAATTTTGGGATAATTTTAATAGATCGGATCAGTTGAACTGGCATTTTCATATTATTTGAGGATTTTTTTAGCAAATTGGTTTACAGTATAAACAGAAAAAACTTGAGTTTAACCCTTTAATGACTCTCAGACACGCACAAAAATAGTTATAAATTGATTAAATTAGGTTGTATTACCTGGCCTATATTTTTAAAGTTATAAATACTACGAAAATTACTCAACACGCAGGAACAAAATAGAATAAATATTTAGCGCCTTGGAAAATAAGAAGACAAGTATCTAATATTTGTATCAGTGGTTTTTTTTTCATTTTATGCCACTTTGAAATTTACAGTTCTCCTTTTATGTAAAATTCTGGGGTATAATGGCAAAAGCCGTTTCTGAAATCATCCAAAATTGGGACCGCAAATAATCATGGTTTTTAAATCTTCAATCAAAAAGTTCAAAAGCTTTCCAATATCGCAGAATAGTTTTAAAGATACAATAATATTTTTTGGTCCTCTTAATGAACCTTTTTTGGCACACCGAAAAACTCAAAATGCCGCGCCGCACCTATCCTAAGCTAAATAGAATTCACTGCAACTCACCTCACCTCAACTGGGTGAGTTAGGGAGAGTTGAGGTGAGACCTACTATTTTGAGTTTTTCAATAAGCCGAAAAAAAGTAAAACTCAAAAATTAATTTTTATTTCTGAGACAAAAAAAAAACGCTCAAGCAAGGAATAATATTAAATGTGATCAAGAAAAATATTTTTTAAATAAACATAAAGGAAGATTTGTGATTGGAGTAGATTTCAACGCAAAACATGTAAACTGGGGCTCCCGTTTAACAACTAGTAAAGGCCGTGAGTTATTGAATGCCTCCCAACAACTAGGCTGTGATATTATCTCTACGGGTAATCCAACATATTGGCCAACAGACCCGTCTAAAGCACCCGATTTAATCGATTTCTTTGTTACAAAACATATTCCGAGAAATTTAATGTTTATTGAAGGTGGAGTCGAACTAAACTCAGACCATTCACCCATTTTTCTCACCATTAGAGGGGAATTAAAAAAATTACACACAATATCTCCCTTTCAAACAAACTTACTGACTGTAACTACTTCAAAAATATTATGGATGAAAAAATAGACGTCAAAAGAATAATAAAGATTTCTGAAGACATTGATAATGAACTTGAAGACTTTTCGACGCAAATTCAAAATGCTACTTGGATGAGCACACCAGTAATTCAAGAGAAATACTGCCGCCAATCGTATCCAGCTGAGATTTAAAAAATCTTACACGAGAGAAGAAAAATAGGGGAAAAGTGGCAAATATTACGGTTTCCCGAATACAAAACTAAGCTCAATTTTCTTACAAAACTTTTTACCAACAAGATTATAGAGTTCAAGAATACAAAATTAAATGATAAAATTAAAAAATTATCGGCAGACAAAACAACGGATTACTCCCTATGGAAAATGACAGCTCGTATGAAACGACCTATCTGCCACAATCCACCTATAAGGTTGTGTAATGGTATTTGGGCAAACAATGATTTTGAGGAGGCAGAGGCGTTTGCCTTGCACTTAGAAAAAATTGTAGGTATTAACACTTTTAATGATCTTTCAACAGTGGAGGATTGAACGTGCATCCAACCGATTACAACCGGAGAGTTGTTTAATGAAATAAAAAAATTAAAGCTTAACCCTAGAAGGGTACTGTGAGTAAAATTTACTCACATAAGGAACAGATTTGTTCGTAAATCTGCAGGTTGGCCACACTGAAAGTCAAGCCACTAGCAGTGCTTGGCCCACTCTGTCATTAGTCGGCTGCCGCAAGCATTTAATGGTGTTGTTTGATTTATCGCGCTCGTGGACAATTTAAAAAAGGTTAGTGAGTAAAATTTACTCATCGGTACCCTTTACGTACTAAATTGTGTGAGTCAAATTTATTTATCAGTAACTTACTACGTGTCTAAAAAATATATTTTGTGCTGAATTATGACAATTATGTTTATGTTTTGTATTATGTTACCGTAAAGAAAACTACAGAGCATACAAATGGCAGGCCGCGGGCTATCAGAACAAAATATTTTGGATGCAATACTTGAACTAGGATCTGAGGAAGAAGATAATTTGGAGTTGGAGCTTTGTAACTTTGATGAGGATTCTAGGGACAGTGTTGCAGATCCGGAATATCAACCAGAACAGGAAGAATTAAATTATGTCGAAGAAAATTTGATACACGGAATCATAAATGCAGAAGAAGCTGAAAAGGAAGAAAGGGAGGAAACACCTAGACCTAGACCACCTAGCAGCAAACGTAAAAAACAGAAACTTATTGAGGGGAGAAGAAATGAAAGATCAGCTGCCCAAGAAATTCGTGAAACAGAAGAATTATTACACCTAGTACCAACAATCTGATCGGAAAAGATGGAAATTTTATTTGGAGTAAGGAACCTGTTGCTGCGCTAGGTCAAAAACCTCCCTCAAAAAATATTGTTCACATTCGCCCTGGCCCAACAGCAAATGCAAAAAATTCGTTGTGTCCTGCCAGCTGCTTCAAACTGTTTTTTACCGCAGACATATTGGAAAAGATTTTGGGTTATACAAATAAAGAAATAAACATTCAAAGGGAGAACTATAACGATAAACCTCACGCGATTTTGTCAAATTTGGAAATGGACGAACTTGAAGCATTTCTTGACTTGGCTGTTCTCAAACTTCTAAACAATTGCAGAGTGAACTATAAGGCTGGAAGCTATATAACCATTGATGACCAACTAGTTGGATATAGAGGCAAATGTCCATTTAGGATGTATATTCCCTCTAAACCCAACAAGTATGGAATCAAAATTGTCATGTCTTGTGATAGCGCAACAAAGTATATGTTGGATGCCATTGTTTACCTGGGAAAAGGAAGTGTTCCTCCTGCAATGGCTGTTGGTGTATATTATGTTCTTGAACTGCTGAAAAATGTATAGGGCACCAATCGAAATGTCACGATAGACAATTGGTTTACGAGTGTACCACTCATTCAACGTCTCCGTCATGAATACAAAATAACAACTGTTGGCACAATAAAAAAAATAAACCACAATTGACTATTGAAGCTACAGATATAAAGTTTCAAAAACGAGCCGCATCCACTTAATTGTTCATATTTCATGAGGATTTGACAGTTGTATCATACAAGAACAATAATAATAAACTTGTATTATTGGCGTCTAGTATGCACAGTACGGGTAGTATTCATGGGACCACTGGAAAACCAGAAATAGTGCATGTGTAAAAAAAGGAGGAGTTGACTGTTTTGACCAGAGGTGCCAAAACATTAACCATGGCAGGAAAACCAGAAGATGGACTCTAGCATTTTTCCAAAATATAATGAACATAGCTGCAATAAACGCATACATCAATTACGCGCACAACATGTGTAGCCGTGGGCAAAAGCCAGAATCCCGACATAGAATCCCCCCATAGTTCCGGAGAAGACCAAAAGGGGCCAAGAAAGTACTGTAATTTTTGTAGTTATACCAAACGTAGATACACAACCACTTATAGCAATTGTGGATTAGCTATTTGCGGTGAACATGCACAAAAAAAAGTGCCTGAATGTGCTTGAAAAACAATTTTTATGTATTCATAATCGTCAAAAATCAATAATAAAGTATTATTTTCGCTTATTTTACATAATATAATAAAAAATTACACTAATATTATATGCTGGCTTTACATTTTTTTCATTTAAAACTACTATTTTACAAAATAAATCAGATAATAACGTAAAAATTCTGAAGTGAGTAAAATTTACTCATCGGTACCTATAAGCGCCTACAATTTAACCGTACCCTTCTAGGGTTAAGAATTCGCCTGGCTTTGATCTTATCACATCTGAAGTTTTAAAAAACCTCCCACCAAAAGCTTTAAGAAAAAATTGCTACGTATAATGAACGCTTGCTTAAAACTTCCCTTCACAATGGAAAGTATCAGAGATAATTTGAAAAATTGTTTTTGACAAGACTAAAACATATTATATTATTAAAGGAACTTATCCACTCACATCAGTTTAGTTTTCATGAAAAGCACTTAACCATAGATCAAGTTCATCGGATTGCATATGTTATAGAAGAAGCGCTAGAGAAGAAGAAAGTCTGCGCAGCCATACTCTTAGATGCCGCACAGGCGTTTGATAAAGTTTAGCACGAAGTATTAATGTACAAATTAAAGACCTTGCTTCCACCAGAATTTACCAAGATGATGGAGTCATATATTATATTAATAATCGTTACTACACAGTTAAAATTGGTCAGGAATATTCTTCAATGAAAAAATTTGTGCCGGAGTACCTCAAGGGAGTGTAGTTGGTCCAACTTTGTACTTGTTGTATACAGCGGATATACCCATACCAGCAAACTGCACACTAGCTATATTTGCAGATGGTACCTGTATTTTAGCAACTGGTGAAGATGAAACAGCATCAACCGCGAAACTGCAATTGTCGGTAAATTCGTTGAGTGGACCAACGAACGGAGAATTAAACTCAATGAAAGCAAATCAACACATATAAATTTTACAAATAAAAAGGTTAACTATACACCTCTAGAAACTTCCGGCAAATTAGTACTATATGCAAACAATGCAAAATATTTGGAAATGACAATTGACACAAAGCTGAAATGGAAAGAACACATAAAAATAAAAGCAAAAAAAAAAATTAAATGTCTTATTGGAAAACATTCCAAACTTTCAACAAGCAACAAACTGCTTAATTATAACCAAATATTAAAGCCGGTTTGGACATATGGCATCCAACTTTGGGGGTGTGCAATCAAAAATCATATTGACGTAAATTACAATATTCTGTTTACAAAATGCTGTATACAAAATTCTGTATTTCAGAATTCTGTATTATAGAATTCTGTATACAAAATTCTGTATTTCAAAATTCTGTAAAAAATATTCTGTATTGCCAAAATGCTGTATTGACGAAATTCTGTATTGACGAAATTTTGTATTGACAAAATTCTGTATTGACGAAATACTGTAAGTAAATGATAAGAAATTCAACAAATTTTATAAAAAAAGTGCGCACTTTTTTTCTTCAGTTTCGATAGAATTCACCGTATTTTTGCGTAGAACTCCTTTTCGCATGGGCGCCCTTCGGCCGCGCTTCAAAAAAATAACCCTCATCAGTCCAATTCCGGCTACGCAATCCACCGTATTTTTGCGTAGAACTCCTTTTTTCGATGACTTTTGTCAACACAAAATTTTTTCAATACAGAATTTTGTTAATACAGAATTTCGTCAGTACAGAATTTCGTCAATACACAATTTTGTCAATACAGAATTTTGTAAATACAGAATTTTGTAAATACAGATTTCTGTAAATACAGAATTTTGTCATTGCAGAATTTTGTTACGTTAATTTACAGTATTTCGTACGAAAAGAATTTTGATATACAGCATTTTGTAGGGATCCCATGTGAGAAATATCGACCTACACAGGGACCTTAAAATAACAACTGTGTCTGACGCAATAACCATCATGGCAGCAAAACATGCAACACGGCTGCTAAATCACCTCAACTCCAAAGCTTCTATTCTAAACGATGAAGAGCTATACACAATACGTCTAAAAAGGAAAAAACTGCAGGATTTAGTGGTTAACAACATATAGTTTGAATTTCTTAATTTATCGTTAAAAAATATTACTTGTTAGTTTTTAAGACTAGGTGTAATGATATGAAATATAAATGAATAATTATTAAAAACGTGTTAATAAAAAAAAACCAAAAAAGCAATAACCGATAAAAAAATTCGAAAAATAATCATTATTTCTGATAAAAAAAAAACTCATAAAATAATGATTATTTCTGATCAAGCAAATATGACTCAAAGAGTAAGCATCATTTCAGAGCGAAAAAATTACACGCGAAAAAAAGTTTTATTTTTATTAAACAAATATAACTCGATGTAAGACTTTTATTTTTCTGAGCAATATAATCTGTGGCGGCTTTACATAAAGAATCAACGATTCTGAATTATGAGTACAACGACTCTACACCTTGAATTCTAAATTTGAAAGTTATTTATTTTTATTAATTTGTTTTGTTTTTACGAAATATTAAAAAACGTATAGGTATTAGTAATTTTTTGGCTTTTACAATTATGTTAGTCACCATATGTGTTTCATTGCTCAAAATGAAACACCAAATGATAAAAAGGGTGTTCGAATAGCATTCGTTGCTCGGTGGACAATGGCAAGCCTCCAGGTGTATTTTTGCCATATAAGAGTACCTTATAAAAAACCATCACCCGTTCGGAATTGTTACAAAACTGAAGGTCGCTTCATTCGTGGAAAAACATCAAGACGCATACCACAATAAGAGGAGGAGCTATGCCAAGCACTGAAATGAGGGTGTACGCGCCAATTATATTTATAAAGAGGAAAACTTTGTTTGTTTGTAATGAATAGGCTCAAAAACTACTGGACCGATTTTAAAAATTCTTTCACCATTCGAAAGCTACATCATCCACGAGTAACATGGATTATATTTTATTTTGGAAATAGGGCTCGAGATATAGGTCAAAACGTGGACCCGGGTAACCTTCGGATGTGTATTTACAATATGGGTATCAAATGGAAGCTGTTGGTGAATGCTTTAGTCCAGAGTATTTTTCATGCCGCTGCGTGACTCGGGTCTCGAGATAGAGACCAAAACGTGGACCCTAGAATGTGTTTGTGCAATATGGATATCAAATGAAAGCTGTTGATAAGTGCTTTAATACGGGGTAATTTTCATACCTATTGATGACTAGGGTCTCGAAATATATGCCGAAACGTGGACCCGCCGTGTCTTTGCACCGAATTAAACCAAACTTACGCACATTGTTAAGTAAGTATTGAAAATGGGTTTCGTAAAGTTTGGTTGTAATTCGGAGCACTGGCAACGGGTACAGCGTTCTTTTGAACCAGCCATAATGTCGCTTACTTTTTTAACGCTTGGGGCGGAACTGAACTGTCAAATTGACAGTGTGAGTTACAATGTGTCAATATTTCTTTCTGATTTGGATGCCATAAGGAAAAAACATAAGTGCAACATGTAAAAATTGTTTGTGAATTTTTTTGGAGTGGATTTTGGAACAGTGAATAATTTCTTACGAAATTTGAGAATTTAATGTGTAATCCGAATGAAATGATGTGTTCGTGGAAAAAAAATTTTTTTTCGTTTTTTTTTTTGAAAAATATAGTTAGAAAAGCTCCAATGCTTAATAAAACATATAAATTGAAACGAAAAATTCATGGATGATCAGGAAAAAAGACGATTGTTTATTCATATGATTGATTTTGAAATTTAAAAACAATCTTATTTTTTCCTGATTTTCAATTTATATTTTATATTTACTCAAAAACAAATAGAAAAACAAAAAATATTGTTTATGCCAAAGCGCTTGAATAAAGAATAAAGAAATATATAATATGAAAATCATATATTTTCTGTTCTAAACCATATCTATTCTATTTTAGTGTGCCCAGCGAAGGGGGCCGGGTTTGCTAGTTATATATACATAAACAAGTGGCGTAACATAACGTGATAGGAGTCTATCATAAGTCGAAAAATGTCAATCATTTATCAGCTTTCTTGCTTCCTAAAAAATTTTCTGTAACTAATTTCTAGTCTGTTTTGCTATATCTAATAAAACGTTTTCGAAAGCTGTTTTATTAATCTATACTCTTATTTGGAGTACCTTCTTTATTTAAATCTTCTATACAATTTTTAATAAATCCCAGTTTTAAGCGCAGTGGCAGCAAGCTAATTTTACACTTCGTACAAGAGGCTGATTTGCAATATTTTTTAAGACTAGTTTTAAGAATATAATATTTATCATTATGATGATAATATTAATGCTATTTTATCCACAAAATTTTTTTCATTTTATTTCACTGCCTTATAAACATTCTAATCTATGTATAATACGCCACAAAATATGTATTCACCTCAAAATGAGTAACATCTGCATTAAGTAATAATCACTCCTTTCAATTAATATGTTTACGAGCGCATTACGATTCAACATTGACAAGTGTAAGGCCATAAGGCAACAGCTGTTGCGGCAGTTTAATGACCATCCACTTAATCATCAAGTCATTCGAGATAAGCTGCCAAGGAACAAAAACAACAAGTTGGGGAACTCATTTGTTAAAATATTCCGTAAAAAAGCAAAAAACTTCAAGAGAGGGAACCATTCAAAAGCGATTAAGTTTTTGTTTACACACGAATGTTACGTATACGACGTGGACATACTTATTTACTTATAAATGTTTTGTCTGATGACCATAATGTAGAGAATTCAAGGGTGGCATCCAACTCATACCGCTATTCTGCGCTCAGTGAATTAAAAAAAATCGCTGTATGTGTGCCATCACACTTGTGCGTGTGTGTGTTGTTTGAGTAGTTTATGCTTCTTCTTGCATTCTTGTTCACATTTCTCTCACACAACTGCACTAGTGAGACATAGGCGCAGTATTGTACTCTATCATTCTTGTCTGATGATAGATTTGCCTCTAAGTATTCTTTATGTAAGTTATACCAATAGAAAGTTTCAGGGGCACTGTACATAGTCTGCTGGCGCTTCATTATTTTTAAGGTTATCTCATTTTTTGAAACATTTTCCTCCATTGCATTTCATTTTAGTGGATTTTTAACAGGCATTTTACTAGTTTATTTTATTTAACTATAAACCGTGAAATTCTTGAAATGAAATAATATTGTAATAAAATAAGTCTTACTCGGACTCTACTTTTCAGTTCAATTGTTATTAAGGGGGCCTCTTAACAGTCGGCTTCAAAAAATCGATTTTTTTTACTGCAATCGATAGATATATTATAGGAGAATATGCGCTTAAAATCTTATAGCGGAATTCAAAGTGATTTTGGAGTTACAGGCCTGTGTACCGTCCCTCGTGTGAGTATACTAACTACCTTCTGAAAACTTTGAAGCTCGTTTTCTCAAAATCATGTGTTTAAAAATGGCGTGTAAGATTTAAAAAAGACGAAAGTTATCGTTTCAAACCGATAATCTATATAACTGACTAACAAAATACAAAAAGAATTAATTTTTTAATGTTATTTGACACCTTTTTTGAAGAAAAAAATAGCGGAAAAAAGCACTTTTTTCTTTTTTTATTTATGTTAAAAAATTGTTTATTACTCTTCACTCATGTCTTCAAATAAATGCAAAAGATTATTCCTGTGTGTCGCTTTTTTCGCCTCGAAGAATAAACACCTTTTTTGAAGCCACTGATAAGAGGCCCCTTTAAATGAGTCCTCATATAACATTTAAAAATAATATTGTTTAACGAAAAAGGGTTTGTATATACATAATTAATCTCAAAGAGTCACTGTCTTTTTTTCTTGATATTATCAGAGGTAAAATTTACTGTTCCTCTCTTTTAGAAATGATTAACTCTTCGGTCCCTACCAGGCCCTAACGTTTCCATCCGTTCCATTGGAATAGGTTTAGAATAAATTATGCCTGCAATGCTCCTATCGCTCGCTCTGTACAAGAACTCAATGAGGTATCGAATTCTATTGAATTCGATTTTACATTATCTAAACTATGTTTTTCTGCTCAATTAAACATTTTATTGTAATTTAATTTTTTCATACTTTTTTGTCGTATTTAGTGAGTAAGAAAAATCGTAATTTTACTTAAATTTCATTTCTTTGTTTTGTTAAATTTACTTTTGTAGTAAGTAGTCAGTAAGAACAATTGTATATTAATTTCTAAAATTAGGTAAGTAAATAAATAATATTTGTATCATTGCAAAATTGGCATGTAGTAGCACTCAAACAACTAGAAAACCCAAACGGACCAGTAAAATACTACACCCCTGAAATGTCTTTGACAGCTTGCATTTGTTGCTCACTGCAATATCTCTTATATGAAGGCACCAGAAGTGATGATATATAAAGGCAATGAAACTTAGGTACGCACTATAATCTTGACCCAGAAATATCCATTTCGGAATGGGCGTCAGCTGATTATAAGTAAAAAAAAATAATAGTAGTGGAGCCAAATTGATGCAACTTCTCACTGAGTGCAACGGGACTGAAACAAACGTCGAGCCCAACACTCACACCGGACCCTAATGAAACACTTAAAAAATGTTCAACAGTGATGGCATTAAAGGTTTTCAAGCTTCCTTATCTGCGAAAAAAATATAGCTCAAATATTTTTTCTGCCGCCAATAAGAAAATATTTCATCTTGTTTCTTAAACTTACATTAGCTATTTTAAAATATTAAAGTTAAAGGAAATTTTAGCTCTGGATAATGATAACGAAAGATGAAAGACAAACAGTATTTCAGATAGAGGGTATTTCAAAAGACGCGCTTAGATGTTGTTTAAGAAAAAAACATGTAAAAATTTAGATACCTTTAGGTTTCACTACTTTTACTAAAAATACGGCTCTAAATAAATACTCGTATATGTGAAAAATTACATCATTTAAATGTCCACCATGAGCACATCTACAGGCTGGCATACAAGACTTAATATTTTTAAAGATTCCCTCACACATTATCTCATTGAGTTCAGCAATATCGATCCGGATCCGTTCGCAAACATTCCATTCTTGCATGCCTAATTGTTTAGGTATCGATGTTGAAGGTTGTCCAAAAACACTTTGCTCTACATTAGAAATATTCTGAACAGCACACCCGGCCTTTTGCTATCCTCAACAGAACTAGATTTTTGAAATTTTTTCACCAACCATTTCCACCAAAAAAATCAATTTTGCGATATGTTGGCCTTAGAGATCAATCATTTTCAAACTAAGTTTCAATACTGCTTTCGACTACTCGACTAACGTCAAAAATATCATAAAAAAGACATTATATAGGAATGAATAACTTATGATATGTAAGTGTGACTTGTGAAAGTCCCTTTTTAAGTAAAATTATACCTACAGCAAACAACGCGAGATAATCTGGACGCTTACTTTCTGTTATAGTTTAAACAGTCAGCGATTTGATCCCTTTCCAGGTAATATAGTCAGCTCTAGAGGCTCTTTTCAAAATAATTCAAAGCACTCAAGTTATTTTTCCACCTTGATGCCATCCTTAGAGTCTTCGGAAGACCAAGCTGTATAATTCAAAAATATTTGCTTGTCCGTTGTCACGAGGAGTACATCATTGCAGTTAGTCTAGAGGTGGTAGTACATACTCGTATGCGGACATAAAGATGCGTGAAAATATCTGCTTTTTGTTTTATGAAGAGTTGAATACCTCAGTTAATCTTAAACCGATTTTTAAAAATAGGCATTCATTTTACTGGATATTAAAGTAGTTTTTGTATTATTTCAGTACTACAAGGTGGGGTAAAACTAATCACCCTACGTCAATCCTATTTGACGCTTATGAACTAGACAACTGCAGTATACAAACAGATAGGCGCTGCGAGTTTCAGTTTAAGGTTTCCATCGCTCAAAACCATTTTTTTTTTATTTAGACAAAGATTTGTTCAAAAACCAAAATTAGATGACTAATGTTGCGCCACTTTGCAGAATAACTCCTTTTACAGGTAATGTGTAAAGCATGGCGAAAGTTGAAAAATGGTAAAAAAGGGAAACAAATTTTTGTCTGCTGAGAAAATAGCTGAAAAACTACCAGAAAAGGTTTAGGTTTCTTCTTTTAAAACTGGCAAAAATTTAAGTGTATTTGATAATTAATTAAACTTTAGATGTGCAAAGGGGCGAAAACGAGGTTTTCAACAGGAGGAGGAGTTAAGGGAAAACATATGTATATTTCTAGCATTTACACTGATAAGAGCACGCACACAGAGCAAAGTAAATACTTGTCTGTATTCATAGTTAGAAAAACGAGATGCAATTCTAGTCTCAAAACCCTAGACTATCAATTAATAACAATTGTTCCGACTTAACTTTTATTTTGGCGAGGCAGTCTTTCGAAACATTTTGGGACTTTTGAATTATGTTTTTTATACAATATTAACCTCTCTATATTCTCGGCGGCCGCCGTAGTCGAATGGGTTAGTCCATGACTCCCATTTGGAATTCAGAGAGTAAGTAGGTTTGAATATCGGTGTAAGACCGAAATGAAGAAAAATATTTTTGTAACAGCGGTCGCCCCTGGGCAGGCAATGGCAAACCTCCGAGTGTATTTCTGCCATGAAAAGCTCCTCATAAAACTGTAGGTCTCTACATTTGTGGAACAACATCAAGACGCACACCACAAATAGGAGGAGGGGCTCGGCCAAACACCCAGAGGGTGTGTACGCGCCAGGTACATATATATATATATAAATTTACCAAATTTTTCGGGGCGCATTTAATGCCACATTTGGTACATCTAAGTTAATAAGACACGGCTATAATACAATACCAATTCTGGAAAACCATAGTAGCATTGAATACGTAACCAGTGCAGGATTCTACGAAAGGAGGTCACCGACCGCTAGCACTCTAGTACCTGAACTATTTTACGCACTTTCCTGATCTAGGACAGAAAACCAAATATCAATGAAATGAGGAAGATACCAACTCCATTTTCAATAATCTATACATAGATTCCTGCTGTGTCTGCACCAAATATTCTGGCCCTTAGCCGCATCCAATACAGATTTATTGCTTGAGTGACGTTGCAAACCGATTTCAGAGATCAAAATAAACAATCTCGCCAGATAGGGCGCATACTGTGGAAACCCAATTAGGGTATTGCGGAAATGGTACTCGAGTTTAAGCTGCAGGGCTCCCAATGCAGACGTCGGCTACCAAAAAAAATTGCATCAGGAGCTTATATTCACAGCATAAGAACGGGGAAAGTCATGTGTAGACTGTCAGAGGACCTTAAACGCTGGTCGGCGTCAGTTTTTAATAATTCTTCTCTATTGCATTGTTAAATTTGATATATCATGAATATAAAACATAAGCGTGAAAGTGAATTTGGGCTGGTCAACGGGATATTGTACCACTGTTATAAATTGCAGTACACTTTTGCTCCTGTGCTATTCAAATAACTTACTCCCATTTCTTGCCTACCTTAAAGCCCATAAAAAGTATTTAGAAATACGTTTAACGCTCATCTTTTTGAGATTAAAAATGTATGAACTTGTTAGAAATTGAAAGGGGGAATATCATCTAAGTAATCTCCAAACTACATCATTACGCCACATCCTCCTATCCAAGCCGCCTCACCTGCATTATACAACTCTGAAAAATTTGACATTGGGTGAAGTGGTTGACGAGAAGCACATCGCCACGTTTTCGAGTGTGCGAAAGTAATTAAAAAATAATTAACAAAATACTTAAAGTGATAGTAAAATAAAATATCAACTACGTCATTAAATAAGTGAAAGCCGTATTTTCAGAGGAAATGTATGATATATTCCATTTATTCCAGATCATAACCCAATAAACCTTAAGCTTTAAGACTTACTTGAAGTAAAGTTGAAAACTGTGGAGCAGCTCTCAAAAACCCAAATGCTGATTTTCAACAGTAAGTCCAATTGAGAGCTATAGTGTTCTTAAGAGAAAGGGTATATATCCATGTACTTATATATATGTTGAGACCAATTTTCGGTCCATTGGAGAATCAAATTTGCGAATAAGTTTGAAACTATATTTTTCTCAAGTTGAAATTTGATTAACAAGTATGATCCTCTAATTGGTCCCAATATAATAATTCGAAACAATGTAAAGTATTTTAAATATCTTTTAAGATAAATTTTGAATTTTGAACTGGGAATTTATTGAGAGGTATAGATAAGATTTTGCATATCTTATATCTGCCAATCATTAAAATATCTCCATCTTTACGCGGATCAAATCAAATGCTCGAAAAGGGGTATTCTTAGAGTTTTTTCATTGAGTTAGGTTAGGTTGGTATGGTTGCCCAGGGAGTGAGCACACTTGGACGAAGAAGGATTCGTCCTTTGTGATACCATTGTCAAGCAAGAGAGGTGAAGGGAAGGACCGATGAGGTGCAGGGAGAGGGCGGGGAGAGGTGGTGATGGAATGGTTAGGAGCGTGCGGATTATGAACGATGACTATGTTTGCGTCTACCGCTTTATGCTGCTGATGAAACTCATCAGATTTTTAATGTCAGCGCCAGCTATATCAGCAGGCGTGGCAAAGAAGTAAGAGCCAAGATGCCTGAATCTTAGCCCTGCCAGAGCAGGGCAGCTAAGGAGAAGGTGCTGAGATGATTCCACCTCATCATCCATACATCCAGCACAAAAAGGACTCGAGGTGATTCCAAGACTCACAGCATGCATTCCTCGCGCATTGTGTCCTGTGAGAGAACCCACTAGATTGGAGAGCTGATATTTTGTCAGCCTCAGAAGCTCGCCCGAGGGCCTTCCACACGTGGCCAGAAGGATTGAGTTATATTTAAAACTGTTTTTTACCGATTATTATATGTGCCCATAATTATGTTAGTGGTTAATTCATACCTTCCTTGTTTCGAGATATTGAATGAATTAAATTTAAATAAATTAAAAAAATGTTTACATTATGCGACCTTTTTATTTAGAATTTTATTAGTCTTGATCAACCGAAATTAATTATGATTACAAAATTTTATGTGAAAATGAAAATGTTGTTTTTGAAGTCGGAATCAACTTATAAAGGGTTTTTCAGTAAGAGCGCTTCAACTTTTGAACTTTTTTGAATAAAACACAAACGGTTTGACTTTTTTAACTAATTTTTTTTTTTATTATCGAGTTTGAACATATACATTTAAGTATGAAATTCGATTTCTTTTGCATGACCACCGCGTGCGCGTTTTACGAAGTCCAATCGTTGAACCCAATTTTCGACCACTCTTTTGCATAAATCGGCCGAAATTCCAGCAATTTCGCGTTCAATATTGGCTCTGAGCTCACAAATCGTCGCCGGCTTGTTACTGTAGACCAATGACTTCACATAACCCCAAAACGGGACGGCTTGTTAAATGGACCGTAAAATGGCTGTAATGCTCTTAAAGTAGCAGCAATAGAACGATTATTTTCATAAAAAATTTGCACGATTTGCAATCGTTGCTCAAGTGTGTAGCGTTCCATGATGAAATGTACAATATACTAATGAAGTTTACAAATGACAAGCGAAAAATAAAAAATATTGCGTCGTTCGCCCTCCCTATCGGAAAAAAGTTTAAGCGCACCTATTGAAAAACCCTATAGTAGACCATTTCCAAAATTAACTGAATGTCCTATGAATGATTTAAAGCAATAAATAACTATGCGTTTTATTTGAAACAATAACGTTAATGAAATAACTCATGAGCATTTATTCATTATTTTGAAAAAGTAATCCATTTTTATCATTTTGAGGCTTTCAGACTCCTCAAACTGGGTAATTTCTATTTGATTGCTTTAGGAATTATCGGCAGCTCCTTGAAGAAGCCAGGCCGGAGCTAAACAACTCAATCAAAAATTTATTTTGCCACACCACTTGGATCATAGGGAATCTCCCCTTTCCACAAAACATGGAACGGTTAATTGCTTCTGTTACACGATGCATGCTTGCATCGGAGCTTTTCCGACTACTTCAGGCCCGGCATTTGGTGCTCTTTTTAGTCTACCACCACTTCATGTTTTCATCCAAGTTGAGGCCTTCAAGGTCATCTGCAGGCTGAAACACAATGGGAATTAATATGGACAACAGAGAAAGCATGGACTTCGAACCAATGATCCTCGCCATGCCCCTTGACTCTATGCCATGAAGAGTCGTATTTCAAAAGAGATACAGTGTGGTGTTGCCACTCAGAAAATAAGCTCGGCACGCACTGTTTTCACATTTTCACGGATGACTCCAGGACCGAGCATGGTTCCGGCTCTGGTGTCAACGTGGAATCTAGCGGGACAAAACTACACTTTGTTCTTGGAATGCATGCATCTGTGTTTCAAGCGGAGGTGTGTGCTGTTCATGAAGCGATGAACTTTGTTGTGGAAAACAAATGGAGAGGCAGATGATGCCTGCAATGACAGCAAAGATGATCTCATGGCCTTAGACAGCTCTTCCACCAATTCAAGGGTACTTGAGTCCTGTAAATCTTGGCTGAACTATGTCGGGAGACATAATATCCTGATGCTAACATGGGTCCCGGCACTCGTGGGTATCGCCGGTAACTAGATCTCTGACTCTTTAACACAGAATGTTTCTGTGATACATTTTACAACGCATATGACGAGAACAAATTCGCAAAAAAAGATCCGTTATTTTTGCTTTTGTTCGTATGCATTGTCTACTCAAAAATTATACTTATTCCTGGCAAATTTCGCTTGTTAACAATGGAGTGGAGAGCTAAGAAAAATCGCATTGCAGTGATTGTATTACAAATGTGTGAAAAAAGGTGAAAGTGAGATTTACGAATTGCTGAAAAAACTTAATATTTCGAGAATGTTGGCTTACCGCACGACCAATTTTTTCCCCCAAACGTCTAAAGTTACACACAAAAAAAGAAGTGGTCGGTCCACGTGTGAATCGAGCCAGTGCAACTATAAAGGCCATTCGAGAAAGAGCTCGCAGAAATCCCCTTATAAAGCAGAAAATCATGCCCAGGGAAATGAATTTATCGACCAAATCCAAGTTAAGACTAATTAGTTATCTCCACATGAAAGCCTTCCGTTGCTCAACTGGTCATCTTTTCATAATGCGCTTGAATAAAATTAGACTCGACAGATGCAAGCAGGTTTTTCGGTGGCACGCAGCCAACGGTCATAAAAATATTATTTTCACAGATAAGAAAATGTCCACTGTTGAAGAAGTTTTTAATAAGCAAATCGGCAAAATCTATGTTAAAAATTCTAGAGACGAAAAAAATGTTGATCCAAGGGTTCAGCGTGGCCACCATCCAGTGGGGAGCGTCCTGTAAAGGTGTTATATCTCTTCTCTCTCTTCAACGAAAAACGGGTTTAAGACCGAAGCAAAAGTGTAGCAGTTGAACAGTATTCTTTTCAATAGAGAGTGTTGGATCTTCCAGCAAGATTCCGTTTTAGTCCATTAGTCAAAAACCACCCAGCAGTGGTGGCTGGCTTCCGTAAGTCCAGATCTGAATCTGAATCAGTTTGTGGTCAGAATTGGAGAAAATGGCTTTACGAAGCAAACAATCTTTGGTTTGAGCAGCGACGTCAAAATCCATGGAAACCGTGCGTGCTGCAATAGCTGAACGGTCTTCTCCTTTGAAGACTTGTATAAAAGCAAATGTTGACCATTTCGAATGAAAATTTAAAAACACATTTTTAATATTTACATCATTAAATAAAACTAAAAATTTAAAAAAAGGATTATAATTTTATAGCTCTACTAAGTATATTATACATATATGTATCGCACGCTTAGGATTGTACAGAGGTATTTAAAAAGTTTTATTTTTGAGTAATCACGTGTTAAGTAATCCAAGTAATTTGGACATTAGCGTAAATTTTTCTGAAATTAAATTTGGTTTGTTCTTTGGATGAGGCGCTTAAAATGCTTAATCAAAGCTGTAAAAACAAATTTTTTTTTCAAAGACGTTTTTTAAAAGGTTTTTTTATACTAAAAAATGTAAAAAATTTTCAAAATATTAAAAAGAACCGAAGGTATATCCCTCTAAGAAACTTCATGAGTCAATAATAAAAGGTTATGTAAAGTTTGACAACTGAATCCGGATGCAATTTGGAAGTGAGGAAAAAAGAGGCATAAGTTTGTCCCCTTTCCGAAGAAGTTTGTGTAAACCATAGAATAGTTGTATATTATTTTATGAATGGTACTTGATTATTTACCATTTCAACTAAACTATTTCCTTGGATTTGTCACGTACGAGAATAATTAGAGAATTAATAGAGAAATAGTACACTTATAGTGTCCCCTATTCGAAATGTTACATATATATGGTATATATAATTAGCCTGCACACCCTATTTGGCTGTTTGGCTGAGCTCCTCCTCCTATTTGTAGTGTGCGTGTTGATGTTATTGCACAAAAATGGAGGAACCTACAGTTTCAAGTCGATTCCGAACGGCAGTATTTTTATGAGGAGCTTTTTCAAGGCAGAAATACATTCGGAGGTTTGCCATTGCCTGTCGAGGGGCGACCGCTATGTGAGAAATGTTTTTCTTAATTTTGGTGTTTCACCGAGATTCGAACCTACGTTCTCTGTGTGAATTCCGAATGGTAGTCACGCCCCAACCTATTCGGCTATGGCGGCCGCCGAAAATTAACTGGTATTTCTACATATTTGCATACCAATGTGATGATGTAAACAACTTTCCTCTGATAATGGGCAATAAGTCTCGCTAACTTTTTAATGTCGCTGTTTTCCGAATACAAATATACGAGGTGAAGTCCAAAATAAAAAGACTACCATCATAAAAATGTTTTTGATGGCGCCATCTTTTTAATGAGTTAATGCGTTGGCAGTTACATCCTTAGCTGACTACCAGGGAAAGCTTGGTGATATTCTAAAGTGTCAGTATATTTGAGTCATCGGTTAGGTTAGGTTAGGTTAAATGGCTGCCCTAGCTAAAGGGCTCACTTGGACAAATGTTAAGAAATTCGTCCATTGTGGTGCCATACATGGGAGAGGAGAAAGGAGATGGGAAGGACGAAGGAGCCTTGGGATTAGATACGATGATGACCATACATTTTACGACGGCGCCGACGGGGGTTGATTTGCGTTCGTAGTTAGCCGTAACAAGCTACTAATGAACTTCACCAAATTTATGATACTTACGCCGGCTATATCCGCATGCGTAGCGAAAAGGTGGGAGCCCAGATTTCTAAGTCTTTGCCAGACGAGAGCAGGGCAACTGAGAAGAAGGTGTTGAGATGATTCCCCCTCGTCCTCCAGACAGTTTCTGCAGAACGGACTTAAGGTAATCCCAAGTCTTACGGCGTGAACACCTAACGGACAATGTCCGGTAAGGATGTCCACCAAATTTGAGAGCTGGGGCTTTGTTAGACTTAGGAGTTCCCTCGAGCGACCCCGATCTACCCGTGGCCAGAAGGATCTCGCGACCTTGCACGTTTGCGCACTAGCCCAGCGCTCGCTGAGTTGACTCGAGGCCCATCTTTCCAGGAGCAGACCACAGGTTCTCAGGGGAACCCCAATTCTCTCATTTTGCGACGAAACCGTCTCCAAAGTTCCCTGTCTAGCCAGCTCATCAGCGCAGCAGTTTCCCTCTATGCCGCTGTGACCGGGAACCCAAATGAGCCTGATGATGAAGTATTCGGATGCAATCGAGAGGGAAGCCAGACATTCCCCGACCAATCTCGAACGCACAAACAGCGAGCCCAAGGCCCTTATTGCCGATTGGCTATCGGAGTAAATATTTACTTCCTTAACGGTAATTACCGAATTAAGCAACCAGTCCACCGCTTCCTTAATTGCGGATACCTCCGCTTGGAAAACACTACAGTGGTCCGGGAGCCTAAATTTAAGTTTGATGGGAGGCTCCTTACAGAATACTCCCCCACCAACCCTTCCGTCCAGCTTCGAGCCATCCGTGAACATGTTTGCCATGCCTTGCCGCCGAATTTCGCACCCCGCCCACTCATCCCTTGAGGGAATGTGAGTACAATGGTCCACCGTAGCACCGTAGGGATGAACTCAAAGTTTTTAAGAATGCTAGAGTGTCCGTAACTTAAGTCTAGCCTATGGCCCGAACACCTTAATCTGATTGCGGCGCGTGCAGCGGTAGTTTTTCCTACAATGTCCACGGGCGCCACATTCAGCATAGCGTTAAGCGCTAGAGTAGGAGTGGTACGGAGAGCCCCACTGATTCCAATGAGGGATGACCTTTGTACCCTCTCCAGCTTCTTAACTGATACCATCCTTTCTAGCGATTTCCACTAGACAAGGGCTCCATATAGCAAGATTGGTTTTAAAATCGTGTTTAAAGCCAAAAAGTGACTTTAGGCGAGAGGCCCCATCTTTTGCCGATAGCGCCCCTGCAACCATACAAGGCGACTGTTGTCTTTCTGATTCTCTCCTCAATGTTTGGATTCCATGTAAGACCTCTGTCAAGGATGAGTCCCAGGTACTTCACCGTTTTCAGAGGATTTATCGATAGGCCGCAATTTGCGGTCTAATTTATAACTAGATTCAGATAACCCTGCATCAGTTCCATCAGAGTACCGAGAAACTTGCCTCTGACAATAAGTGCCACGTCATCCGCGTAGGCAATCACCTTACATCCCCTCCCCTCCAGCTCCTCCAGCAGACCGTAAGTACGGCAACCCAGAGTAGTGGCGAGAGAACACCGCCTTGCGGAGTGCCTCTGTTCACTTGCCGGCGGAGAGAGCTGTCACCCCATTCTGCCACGACCGGTAAGCATCGTGTGGATAAGCCTTATGAGTTCGGTTCCGACTCCTAGTTTACCTAGCGACCTGGTGATTGCCTCCGGGAGGACATTATTAAAAGCCCCCTCAATGTCGAGGAATGCACCCACAGTGAACTCCTTCTGGTGGAGGGACACCTCGATATCCTTAACAATTGTATGCAAAGCAGACTCTACCGATCTGCCTTTACAGTAAGCATGTTGAGCGTACGATAAACGCCCCCGAGGAATTTCACTCCTTATGTGCAGATTAATCAGCCTCTCCAGGGTTTTTAGCAGGAACGAGGAGAGACTGATTGGTCTGAAATCCTTGGCCTGAAATCGTCGGTACAAAAATGAGTTTCGAACAAAGAGCTAATATCAAATTTTGTTTTAAAATCGGTAAAACGTTTACCGAAACATTTCAATTGATGAAAAAAGTTTATAGCGATAATTGTCTATCTCGTGCTCGAGTTCATGAGTGATTTACACGTTTCAGAGATGATTGTGAGGGCATAAATGACAATGAGTATACGGGACACCTAAAATCAGTAATCATCGAAAACCCTCGTTATTGGCACGAAAATGGAAAGAGAATAAATTATATGCTTCTAATTGTTTAGCAAAAGTTTTCATTTTTATGCTTTTGAGTACTTTTTCTTTAAAATTTGCTTTTAAATAAAATGTAATATTTCTCAGAAAACATCGCGGATTCCTAATTATTCGTGCGTTGAAAAACATAATAAAAAATAAATTTATTGGGCTGTTAATGAAAAAATGTATTTATTTCATAAAATTTTAACTTATGATAAAATCTGAAAAAAAATTGGGTTACTTCGCTATTTTATTGCATGCGTGATTTGCTCTTACCTCATTCCTCGCGCACGCATAAACTTAAAAAAAAATTACTGGATATCTTTTGTGACTGAACACATTCAAAGCCGCGTAATAACTTAATTTTATGTTAACGGGGTTGTTATCATTACGAAAAGCGCAAATATTATTCAGAAAAGTGACAAAGCTGAGCAGCAGTGAAACAACGAAAATCTTGCGGTGCTGTATGTGTCTGCAGTAGCCAACACCACAGCAAAGGTTTCATGCAGCACAAACGGACAAACAAATACGAAGCGGCAATTAAATTATTTTCTTTTCCTATGATTTTTTGTCTTTGCTTTTCTTTTTCTTTTTTCATTTCGATTTTACTGCACATTTCACTGATTACCGAGTTGCCGTGCGCATTGTCTCTCACCCCCTAGATGTGACTTGTTGCTTTTGTACAAGCTGCACATTAAAAGCTTAACGCTAAAATGTTTGGATGTGTGTGTCCTTACACTTAATGCCGTAAGTTAAATGCTTCCTTTTTCGCTTCCGCTTTTATTGCGATATTAATGTGCTCAGTATTCGAGCTGCTGCTACGGCTAAAATCCTTTTGATGGATAGAATTTAAATAATTCGCAAGCTGAAAGTTGTTCTTTCGATTGATGGAAGAAGAGAACGTGAACGGATTTCTGCAACAATAATTAATCGATGGTAAGATGCATTTCTCTTCCGAGTGGTTGTGGTGCGACCTATTATTCTTTAAAAATTCAGCAACCATTTTCTTTCATTTGTTCCCATCCTGGCTGAAGTGACTAATTCTTGTGGTGCATACTTTACGTTGAGTTGAACAGCAAAGATCGAAACTTTGCTCGATTACGAGCGTAAGGCATTAATCATTTCCGCTTGAAGTAAATTAATGAGCATTTGTATGTAGAAGCACATATAGCCTTACATACAAATGTATTTTTAAGTATACACAAATAAGTTGCTCATGCGACATGGACGGAAAGTTTGAGAACCAATGTGATTAATTACAAAGCTCAAAATTCGACAGAAACCAATGGATTTTTGAAACGCAAGAGAAAATAATTTCAATTCTCAGTTACTTAGAAATGATAGCTAAAGGTTTCTACTGTACTTTATATTACATAAGAATAACTGATCCCGTTCAAGTGCATAGGACAGAACTTCGCACATTAACATCAACCGATACGACGGCCCTTGGAGTGTGCGAAATAATGGCTCTGTGGAAGACTTATAGATCTTTCTGCTGCATGAGCTTTATAATGGTACAGCAAATAAAGATTGTACAGCTTCGTGGGCCACATCAAGAATACTCGTAAATAGCAATACATTTAAAGCCTGACCTGCTGGAGGGGTTACGTACTCGCTCTGCTTTATCTTTTTAAAAACTTCTAAGTATTTTTTTTTTTTTGTGCTTTTGTAGTATAAAATCTAGTTATATATTTTTGAAGTGCAACTTCTTAGGCGTCTTTGGACGAGCGAGAATGGAGATTAAATTTCAAGGCCATGCAACGTTTTGGGCATTTTCGTTCTGCGAGAGAGAAAAAAGTTATAACGTAGAGGAAAAGGAGAGAGAGCCATACCTTATAAATATCTTAGATAGACTTTAGGCTATTTTTCCTGAGTTTTTCCTTGTGGTTGCTAATATATGGTGAGAAATAACACTGCCTACTTTTTGGCGCTTCTTTGTTGGTGCAAACTTGAAGAAAATATATTTTTGGTGCCTACTTTTTGGTGTTATATTTCTCTGGTGCTTACGGTTTGGGGCTTTTTTTGGTCCAAATTTTTTTGGCGCTTTTTTTTTTTTGGTGCCTACTTCTTGGCTTTTATATTCGTTTCCTGGCTAGTGTTTGTGCGTTCTATAAAGAGCTATCCATTCCGGCGTCGGATTTATTGGTATTGTCTTGCGGTAATTTATGCCTTTGATGCGGTCCTGGAATCGCAGCGCTTGTGCGGGTGATAAACGCTCAGAGTAGTGCGCGTTGTTGCCACGGTTTGTGTACGGCGTTTACCTACACCGGTCGACCCTTCTCCGTTTTTTGTAAATTTTGTCTATTTGTATTCTGAATTTGAATATATTTAGTTATATACTCTTTACTCTCTCTCTCTCTCGGTCTTATTCTCTCTTAGGTCTCTCCTTCTTTCTTTGTCTGCCTTGAAAGTTTCACTTCTGTTTTGTGTACTACACTACACGGATTTTTTTTTTTTTTATGATTAAATTACCTTTTTAAAAAAATTTTGTAGAGAAAATCCTGGTTTTTAACATTTAACATTTATTTATAGTTGTATTTTTTGTAATATAATCTGCTAAAATTAAAAAAATTTCGTCAAAATTTTTGGGCAAATATTTATTTTGGCCGTCTGTGACAAGCACCCACTAAACATTTTTCTCTTACATTTTTTATTAATAGCTGACTAAGTTCAGTAATCCCTGAAAGTTTCATAGTGGGATACCATTAACTTTTCGAGTTAAAAGTTGCTATTTCTTTATTTTTATGAGCGCATTACCCTCTCTGGCAGTTATTAATTTTTGCTTTTAACTAAATAATTTTGAGTAAGGAAAATCTTTATTTTGACCTTTACGGGCTCCACTGTCAGCTTATATGCCACAGCTGCCTAGCTCACAAGTGTCAAATATGATTGAGATACAACGCCATTTGCAAAAATTATAAACTTTCCGACGGATTCATCAATTTTGCACCACACTGTAGTATAAATTTGATGTAAAAATCTTACCTTAATATAAACTTATTTTTTATTTGAACTCCTGTTCTTAAACATTTCCAGCTAAGTTCGTAAATTATCTGCAATTAATCTGCAATTTAAAGTGAAAGAGTTCATTAAAAAATTGTGACTGACTTTTGCTTTGACGTGAAATTCTTCAATAAACGTTGACTACATATACATATATTTATACATATATTATATTACATATACGTTTTTACATTTTTCAAATAAAGTTAGTCTCATTCACAAAATTTTGAATGAATGTTTACGAAGCGAGGGAAAAGCTTTTTCTATTGATGTTGTCAACAAAATAATTTACTGTGCGTTGAAAGCCTTTGGTGTGTGTTTGAACCAACACAACATTCGCCACTTGAATAGGTTTAATAAGTTGCATACAAATATGGTTGTGAGTGCATGAACTTTTGCATATGCTTGCTTTTACACAGCTACATACCCTGCAGGGAGAATATCAACTGGTGAAATAAATTACTGGTTCAGAACTACCGTGATTTCGACAATTGCAAACTACTTCGGTAACCATTTCAGCGGCAAAAAACCGAATATTTTAAGTGTATTGGTTGAACCTGGCTTTGATCTTTATTGCTGTATGTCGCTGGGTTAGATTTGGATGGAAAAATTATGCTACAATATTTTTCGAATGGATTGAACCGCTTGCTATAAAATTTAGTTCTGACCCTTTCTTTCATTCAAGTTTAGAGAAAAAAGCAATTTAGTTAAATCAAAGGTAATTTCAAGCATATGAAATCTGTTATTTTATTACCTACACTACAATTTTTTTGACATTTCAGAATTTTTGAAATCATTAAATAAATTTAATAAACACTGAATTTCTTTGGCGCTTTGGAAATGCAATGGCGGTATGAAATTATATGGCTTTTTACGAAGCGGTTATATTTAAGTTATGATAAGCACCGAAGTTCTATTCGGAAGAAATTAAATTGTTTGCGTAAGTGAGAAAAAATGCCAACTTTAATACATTTTTTGTTTGCTTAAATAAATTTTCTTGAAGTATGTTTAAAGATAGATTTTAAATTTAATTTTCTGTAATTTTTTCTTCCTTTTATATGGGCTGAAAAGTCGTGGGCCTAACACATAGATGGCACTAGTTTTATTGCATTAATCTCTTTTTGAGTTCACTTAACTAACCTTACAAAGACAGCTGTTTGACTTCATGATATTCTATTCACTAGTCCGCTAGTTATTGTGCTAAGAGTGTCATTACTTTCGTTCTTTTAAAAAAATGGATCAAAAAGAATTTCGTGTTTTAATTTTACACTGCTTCTTGACGGGAAAAACTACCGTTCAAGTGAAGCAATGGCGTCCAAATGAGGCGGTAACACCAGAAAACTTAAAAAAGTCTACAAAATCGTTTTGAATGTTCGAAAAGTGAAGTTGGCTGAGTTAGCTGACATCATAAAGATATCAAAAAACATTTCAGCTTTATATTGCTCGAGCATTTGACTATGAGAAAGCTGTGTTAAAAGTGGGCGCCGCGTTTGCTCATCATTCCAGTTCATCAAGACAATGCACTGTGTCACAAATCAATATAAACAATAGCAAAACTGCATGAATTTAATTTCGAATTTCTCCCACATCTCCTGGCTCCCAGCGACTAATTGCTGTTTGCACACTTAAGGGGGTATTCTAGTCTAGAAATTTGAAAAAATCGAAATTTTTTTTTTCAAAATTCGATAGTCTAGGTATTCAAAAATATCTCCCTAAAAGGATTTTGCAAAATTCGAATTATTTTCGAAATTACAACTATTTTAGTGACGCGACAGCTAGACTGGTTTGAGCGGACGGCGAAATTCAAACGCGTTTTTCTCAAAACTCCTTTTGCTGAGGTGGTTGACACGATATCTGAAGTTCTATCTGACCGATCCCTTTGAAATTTGGTGAGAATCTTTTTCATACATCTCTTTATCACTGGAGCATTGGATTATGAAAAATTTTAATTTGAAGTATTTTTAAAAAATTCGTAAAGGTCAAAAAACAGGGGTAAAAAAAATTTTTTTTTTCAAGTAGGCGCCATTTTGTGAATTTTTATTTTTTTTTTCGGCCGAGGCTCAAGATGTAGCGACATCTTTACTAATTAAGAATTTTCTTTGTTTGTTCGATTTAGATCACTACAAGGGTTGGAATCATGTCAACCAGGGAGCACTGTTTGACTAGCAACCCCTACTTGACCTGTCACTGGATGAATTTTTTTTTTTTTTTTTTTTAATTTTTTTTATATACCTTAAACATCAATAAATATTATATAAAAAAATGGATAGTAAAAATGTTTTTAATTTTTCTTTTATCTTAGTTTGAAAAATACCCAAAAAGTAGGGCTCTAGACCAGAATACCCCCTTAAAAGAAATCCTCGCCGGTAAGAAATTTCGGTAAAAATTTTCTCCTAGAAATTCGCTCACTGAAACTGAGGCAAAAGATAAATCGTTCTACACAAGTGGTATTGAAGTGTGAGAGCGGTGCTGGAATGATGGTTGCCCTTGATGGAAATAACATTGATGAATATAGCTATTTTTGAGCAAAAAAGTAAACGTGGGAATTTCCAGTCCATGTGTTTGTACGAGAATTTGAAACAAAGTTTTACATTTTTTTTTAGTGAAATAAGCTAATTAAAAAATCGATTTTCTCTAAAAATTTACGTTATCTAGTGGATACTGTTTAATTAGGTAGACTTGCCTCTAACCGACAGAACCTACTCGAACGTTGATACAAAAATTTCGTATCGAAAACTAGAACTGCGTGGTTTTTATTTGGATTTCACCTAATATACCTGGATGAATAAGCATTTCTTAACCTTTTTTGTTTAAACTATTTTAAGAAGTCAGAGAGAGGAGGTAGGAACCGCCAAAGCGCTTCGCGTTGAGCCCTTTTGTCCTTCAATTTATTTGAGCCTTGTAGCTCAGCGGCCTTGTACTGCCAGCTATCATCTCTCAAATATATTGAGTTTGCTCTGTGACTCTTTACTCCTCTTTTAAACTTCAGGTTTTATTTATATCTGCACATAGGTATATACATACAGTCGTGTTCGTATAATGAAGTAATTTTATCTTTATGCAGCATCCGTAATTTTCTTCCATATGAAGTACATATATATTCGAAAGTAATTTATATGGATGGAAATGCTTAACACTGCATGCAAAAAAACTGCAAGGAAACGGCACAATTTTTGAGCGGCTTTAAACTTACACTTTATTGCACTAAAATTCAACGATCTATAAAACTGCATACGCGGAATAATTCTGCAAATTCCGGTTGAAGAATTGAAAATTTTTATGAAATTTATACAAAGATTCATACTTTTATTTATATAATTTTTTTAATACATCAAACTATATTTTCATAAAAAATTAACGAAAAACTATTTGTAATAAAACTCTGTTTACAGTGCCTCTTTTTGTTTTTTTTTTCCTTGTTAACTCCACTCGGGAGCATAGGTCCTCGTCAAGACTCAGTCTTGCGTTGGTTTCGTTAATCTATTTGCTTTCTGACAGGGTAGGTGATTAGCCTGCCGTACATCTACCGAGAGTAAATTGTTGCTATACAACTACTACTATCTAGGCAACATCTACAGAAAGGAATGTCCAGCCAGGCAATATCACGCAACTCAAGCCATGTTCAGTGAGGACAACGTTGTTTTTTCGGCAAATGCGCCCCCTGCAGAAAGGAATCGAGATATTGCGTGGTCAATACTTGTTAACGGTGTGTCCTTCACACTACCTTTCAGGGTTTGTGAGGCAAAACCTGATTCATCGATGATGTCAGTATCAGGTTGTAAGCCTGGCTGTGACCATCTATCTCGCAATGGCCTGGCCCTCAGACAATATGCGTACGAGATGTGTTAGCCATCTCTTTAGGTGAAATTTCTATGCCTGAACGTAGGTATGCCGCAACATTTCCTGAAGGAATTCAACAATCGCCTGGTTGCTAATGAAAGTGCGGATCTGCTAGAATATAATCAAATCACATTGTATTACTTTTATGGTATTTGTGATAGCCCTTCTTTCGGCAGGAAATACGTTGCAGTAATCAGACAGCTAAAAAAAATGGCATTGAACGGTGTTCTGAGCATACAGTCCTTGCATCTAGCTCCGACCTATTTGTGTACAGATGAATGGAATGGCTCTCCCTGACTGCGCTCACTTCTTAATCATCACCCCGATTGCCAGTTTTGAATTCGTTAGGAGTGTTGGAAAGTAGAGAAGTTGATTACTAAAGAGAGATCACGGAATCAATGCTTAGAGTAGCCACCACTTTAATATATACCTATATATATAATTGACGCGTACACCCTTTTTGGGTGTTTGGCCGAGCTCCTCCTCCTATTTGTGGTGTGCGTCTTGATGTTGTTCCACAAATGGAGGGACCTACAGTTTCAAGCTGACTCCGAACGGCAGATATTTTTATGAGGAGCTTTTTCATGGCAGAAATACACTCGGAGGTTTGCCATTGCCTGCCGAGGGGCGACCGCTCTTAGAAAAATGTTTTTCTTAATTTTGGTGTTTCACCGAGATACGAACCAATGTTCTATCTGTGAATTCCGAATGGTAATCCCGCACCAACCCATTCGACTACGGCGGCCGCCCCCCACTTTAATACACCGTAAAATTTAAGCATGACTACTATTTCCATTGACGTATAAATCCATGAAATGGTTGAGTATCTGGCTTCATCAATGTTAGATTCACAAATTAACTTACCATCTATCCATTCCATCCACATATTTTGCCGTTATGCTGTCTCTAACACAGTTCTATTTAAGGAAATACTTTCCTTAGGAGAGTAAAAGTTCTTTCTGTTACATTCGGACTAGTTCAGATTTTGTTTCGTGCCTTCATAAATTACAAAAACAGAGACGAAAACCAGTACTATTTTAAATTCACTAGCATATTCGCTTAGTTCGAGTCGATTTTCGTACTGGGAATCCACTCTTAAGCAGACATGCGAGTCCACAGCCAACTATTGCATATCTCAAAGCGAGTTCTTCTCTTTAAGGGGTTAGTCTACTTTGTCACTTTAAAATTTTTCAATTTTTTTTTTTGCATAATTTGAAAGTATATATATCCAGAAATATTGTGTAAAAATTTTAAGAAAATCCGAGCACTCTAACTATTTTTTTTTTACCTGAACATCATTTCGTCTACCTGCGCGTATAGCGTGCATTAAAAACTTTAAACGCGTTTTTCTCAAAACAACGTTTTCAAAATCTAGCTCCACTGTATCTCAAAAACTAATCAACCGATTTTCATAAAATTTGGATCACCTATTCTAGACATAATTTGCACCAAATTGACGCTCGGGGGTTTTGAAATTTTAAATTTTTACTATATATTTTTTTTAAATATGCGAAAAAAAAAACCGTTCTATCAAAAATTTTCCATTTTTATCAGCCATTTTTTTTGTCTTCATTAAAACCTAATATCCGAGGGTCATTTTGTAGCCAGTATCTTACTGAATCTGAAACATTTTGATTTTTTTGTTTCAGACAAGCCGTTCTTGAGTTCTGATGGAGCTGCCTCACCAACCCATGTTTGAGACGTTACGCTTCACTGCTATTTTTTTACTAAAAATACTATAAAATTGAATAAAAAAAAATTTATTTCTGAATTTTAAGACTTTATTTAATAAATCAAACAAATTTTATATTACTATCATTTATAGTTTTCTCAAAAAAAAAATCACGAATGTAGCCTTTTTTTCGAGTCTCCAAAGTAGACTGACCCCTTAAGCCAAGTCAACATATATAGAATTGCTGAAGCATTCGCACATATGCCTGAATGGCGAAATCCAAAACAAAAAACCACTTGAGTTTGTAAACAACTTTTTTGTATGTATTGGCATCATATTTTGTACTCGCTCTTGGTTTTCTGTTTTTTGTTTCTGTTTTTATCACTTTTCACCTCACTGTTTGCTTATGTATGACCTCTTTGAGGTTTGTTTTGTTCCTATTCATTACTGTTCACTGAGCTGTACTAAACTAATTATAGCGATGCTGTCTACGTTTGGTATTTTTGTACTTTCATGTGCGCGCGTTTCACACCGAACGACGCGGAGTATGCATCACCAGCCAGTTACTGCGTGTTGCATGCACATAAATTCGCCGCCATAGATGCACGTGTTTACTTATGCTATATATGCATTCATGTACATGTATATGTACTCAAAAAAGTATGTGTGTATGTTTATGCCCTCATGCAACTTTCACATAAACTTATTTGCACAACATTCTATGCCATTGCATTGCTGCAGGCGGCTGTTGGAGGTTACTAGGTTGTCTAGGTGTATTGCTTGGAACAGGGCGCTCTAAACCAAATATGGTGTAAACATATATACATACATACATTTTTGTTGCACATTTGTGTGAACATGCGAATATTACAAAAATTATTCATAAATAGATGTTTTAAAGGCGGCTTCTTTACTTTATGAATTCGAATGAAGCTTTCAATTACGAATGAGTTTGTTTTTGTGTGTGAGACTAAAGTCTCGCACTGGACTTTAAAAAAATTTCTCCAACAGTTGCGTTTTTGGAATTATGCCTTTAGAGTACTACTTCAATTTGACATCTCAACAGGTTCAAATGTTACTCGTATAGGCCATAGCGCGGTCTAGGGGGATTTCAAGGTTTTCAATGAATTGAAATGGTATAGAACGCAGCTATGTTCGAGATAGTAACGTGCCTTCAATTAAAAGGATCACTAAGTACGAAAAAGTCATTCATACAGATACGGACCTGAAAAGTCGGTAAAACTTCTGCTAGCTGCAGCTGATCTAGTGATACACAAGCAACAACTTTTTTTGCTGTAATGATATATCAATCGCTAATTCCTCTTTGGCATTTAAAGATTTATTGAAGATTTTCTTGCTTTTGCTTTGAACTTATTTAAAAAGAAATATTTTCATTTGTAAATAATACTATTTTTTTTTTCAACATTAATTTAAATTTATATATTAGTTTGTGGAAAAAGAAATATATTATTTGTGCGTAAAATTATTGCGCAAAGGGCTTAAAACTGTCGATCTTTAGCTCCAAGGCGATGCTACAACTACTAACATGCTGGTCAACTTCGAATATTTCTGTGATTTTATCGACATTTTCTTTAATATCAAAAATGCTAAACGGAACCGACGAAACCAAAATTCTACGTCATCAGCTGTTACAGTAGCATCTGTTACAGTGACACCATAAACACCGTTCACAATTTCAGCGGCCTGACTTGCATTTTCGCCCTAATCAAAGAAAAACTGTAAAAGGTACCAAATTTTCTCTTTTTTGGCTTCCATTGTTAAAACCCTGTAACTGTAAACTGAATTTAACAAACCAAAACAGCAAACGATGTTTTTAGTGTGAATTGTCACCTTAAAAACGAGAGCACACTTTAAATTGTTTGAGCAATACTTTAGGAAATATCGACCACTACAGCCATCTATCGAGAAAATAGTAATGGATTTTTTTCCTCCCAAGCTAAGAGTAGTGCAGGGACTTATTGAAAAGCTTCCACAACTTGTTTGTGTCTCATTTTATTTTAATAATTCTTGCAATGGAAATTTAGTTCATTTTCTTACAAATAAATCCAAGCTTCCAACTTTACACAAAATTTCGAGTGAGCAATTCTATAGACCATTTAATTTTGGAAGCTCAGAAAACGTTACATTTTTTCGCAACCAACTAAATTCGTTAAGAAAATATTTTAATATGCTCAGAAAGTGTTTAACGACACAAAAAAGCAGAATTGCCACATAATTTTAAATTCAAAACATTAACATTTTTTTTAGTTAAAAACTTAGTAGAAATTAACAATTACTAATATTTGAAAATGATACCCACAGGAAATACAACGAAATGCATTTAAAATTGTTTTCACTGTCCCGGGCCTAAAACCTAATAACTCATTAATTGAGTTAAGAACACGTAGATCCGCAGAATTTTTTAATAGAGTTGGCATCTAATTTTTACAATTTTAATATATAAAGCAAAGTTAAAATTTTTAAAATATTTTTCTACACAAAGAGCTTAAAATTACTACTCATTAAATTGATTAATTAAAATATTTCAATACGCAAAAAAAAAAATATATTTAAAATACTTTGATCTAGAAAATAGTACCGGGTTGCCATCTAAATGCAAACTGACAGTTCGTGGAATAGGTTAAGAAACCTGTTACGATATGGGTTTGAAACGAAAGAGAAAATATTTAAGAGCACTTAAATTCATAAAGTGTTTGAATAGGGTTGCCGTTTTATTTATTTCTCCTACCTGAATAGATAAATAGAAATTACAAAATGTTAGCCGAGCGAAATTAATTTGAATTGTTTCAATTTAAGTAAAATATTGCGATGTGGGCATCAACGAAAAATTAAATAAGTACTCAAAATACTTCGTAAAATATTTGAACAGGGTTGCCATCTAATTTTTGAGGAACATTTTTTTTTAATTATTTGTATTTATTTATATTTAAATTAATAGTTAAGAAGCTTAACATATATTATAAAATGTGTGCCAGACGAAATAAGTGCATTTGAAAATTTCTTAAATGTACCGGACTGCCACCTTTTTTTATACCTAAACTCATTAAACGGATTGAATAAATAAGTGCAGTGTGGATAGAAAGTAAAATATATTAAAAAAACACTTTAATGTAGAAAAATGTTTGAACAGTGTTGCCACTTAATTTTTATTTCAACAGTATTGCATATCTTTCAAAGCACCGGTCCTTCAACTGGAGAAGAAATAACATCGTGAGTAGCAGTGGCAGTGTGGCATTTAAAGTGACACTTTGAGAGATGAAAGGCAAACAAAAGAAGAAAATAGAGTTGAATTTTATAAAAGATCTTAACTTTTGCATGATTTTTACATTTGAAGCACTGTTATAGTCCTTTGTTATGCGATACATATATATATATATATATATACAGGATGGGCCATATAGCGTTTGCTTTTTGAACCACCTATTTTTTTGAGAATGGTAACACAAATGACATGTCAAATGTGTTCATAATTTACTTAAAGGTTTGACATTTACGAAAAGGGGTGCTATATGCTTGAACAAAATTCGGAAATATTGAAAACCTATTTCCAAAGTGGTGAGTCTTCTTCTTCTTTTCTGATTTTCACATCGGTGGCTACGTCAATAAGCAAAATTGTCGGATTTGGGGCTCAGAAAATCCACACGTTACTGTAGAGAAGCAAATGCATCCACAACGAGTCACTGTTTGGTGCGGTTTTTGGTCTGGCGGCATCATCGGGCCATTTTTTCGAAAATGAGCGAGGAGCCGAGGTTACAGTAAATGGCGAGCGTTACTGTGACATACGAGTTGTTTCCAAAAATTGAAGAGGATGACATGGACAACATTTGGTTTCAACAGGATGGTGCAACTTGTCACTCTGCCAAAGTTACACTCGAACTTTTGGCTACCGGTTTTGAAAACCAAATAATCAGCCGAAATTCCGATATCAATTGGCCGCCTCGGAGCTGTAATATAAGCCCGTTGGACTATTTTTTGTGGGGAGCCATTAAGGACAAATGCTATGCGAACCATCCAGAGACGATTGAAGCTTTAAAACACGAAATCGAAGTTGCCATTAATGAAATTGGAGCCCAAAGAATCGAAAATGTGCTTAAAAATTGGGTTGATCGAATGGCCTACTGTAAAGCCAGTCGAGGCAGTCATTTGAACGATATTATTTTTTATTCGTAAATTACAATGTTCAATCTTCAAAATAAAAAATAAAGTTTGAAAAAATACTAATTAGTTTTTTTTTTATAGCCGATGCAAAATCAAATTTTACATGGCCCACCCTATATATATAATTGTCGCGTACACCCTTTTTTGGGTGTTTGACCGAGCTGCTCCTCCTATTTGTGGTGTGCGTCTTGATGTTATTCCACAAATGGAGGGACCTACAGTTTCAAGGCAGATATTTTTATGAGGAGCTTCATGGCTGAAATACACTCGGAGTTTTCCATTGCCTGCCGAGGGGCGACCGCTCTTAGAAAAATGATTTTCTTAATTTTTGTGTTTCACCGAGATTCGAACCAATGTTCTCTCTGTGAATTCCGAAGGGTAATCACGCACCAACCCATTCGGCTGCGGCGGTCTGCGATACACAGTGAATAAAAGCAATGTGGTAGTGGCCTTTGAAAGGCCATGTTCCATTCAGAGCTATTCTTACTCCTATATATCTTCAAAGCTAATCTAAATATATTGTGTGTGAGAAAGATTTTTTTTAACAAAATACATTCCTTGACCGAAGGCGATACGAGACACATCCTTTGCCAGTAGTAGTCAAAAGATAGTAGGGATCCTTCCTAGTGAGCCTAAGACTTGCAAAGCATGTAATGGCATATAATGGCAAGGAGCTGGTGCTACTTATAGCAAGGGATAGATGTAGTGCAGCTGAACCACATGCTAAGTGAGAAGAGGGTTAAAGGGGATCAAAATGATGATAGTAATGAACGTTAAGAATTATTCATAAAAGTTAATAGAACCTGATTAACCTTTTGTTCCTTAGGTCCACATTAGGCCAACTGTTGATTTCGTCAATTCCGTTCAGCCATTTTTGATGTTTAAGAAAATGTCAAAACCAGAAAAAAATGAGAAGATGGTCGGAATGCTAGTGGTAGCATAGCCCGAAAGCTAAAGATCGACCATAAAACAGTTTTAAACCATTTTACGCACAAATAATGGATTTATTTTTCCCTAAACTAATATATAGACCGTTCAGGAAAAAAGGCCCCAGAACGACTGTTATAAATACTATTTAAATATTTATTGATTAACTCAAACCCTTCATGTAAATACACATTTTTCTTTTATTAAAAATACTTTGCTAAACTTTTGTGAAAATGTATTGACTTACCCCCAATTATGGCCATTAAAAATGTCAATGGTAAATTGATTCCAAATGGCATTTATTAGAATTTGCAACAAGAAAGCAAAATCACGCAGCCACCTGCATACACATGCAAATATACACATCTTAAATGCTTATCAGCTTCATGCTTGTGTTGCATCCTTCCGTTCAATAAAACGATGGCTATGAAGTTTTGAAAGTAGCCGCCACATGCACCCAAAGTTCAAAGATTGATGCGTAGGTATAAAATATTTACTATTTAGTTATTCTTTTACTGCGACGTAAGGATTACAAACATATACAAAAAAGGGTCGCAAGCTTTTCAAACACCCTTTTTATGACTAAATTGGATTAAGTAGGCTCGATGACCGGACAAATTGGTATCGAAATTTTGTTGGCAGCTCTTAGGCGCTTCACCACGATAAGGGTTGGGAATACGCAATGCGACAGGTTTTTGATGCTTGCGATTCATTGGTGAAGGGTATTTGCTTAGATACATTTTATGGGACTTACGAGCGCTTATTTGTGTGACATTGATTACTTGCAGGATGTGTTTTTGCATAAATTTTCTTATTTGCCCTCAATTGTTGTGAGTTTATTTGTTTTGTATTAAATAAATTCGTTAAAGGGTTTGGCTTGGGAGCTTAAAAAAATAAAAATATAACTAAATTAAACTAAGCAAACACAAACACATATCCGTAGAAAATTTTAGAACTTGAACTGAGATGTGACTGCTACTTTAAATTATGGCCTGCATCAGATCATGCAAAATATAATTGAAATCCCGAATCATTTTTAAAATTGAGTTCAATTTCCTTCTTTAATATTAGAGCGCCAAAATATATCTCATAGGGATTGTGAATTTCAAAGCAATCTAAAGTTTTCGTATTCATGAAATACGTTTTTTAAAAAAATGTCTGCCCCTGCGCCACATACAACTTAAATTTCTTCATAACATTTGTTCTCATTTCGTTAGGAGTAACGTGTTCTGAAAATTTACCAAAGGTAATGACTTTTGAATTATCTCAAATGTAAAAGTATGCAAAAAGTGTACACCTCAAAACTTGCATTCTTGCTTTTTTCCATGGTGCTTACATATGAACGCCACTGCTGGCCAATTTTACCTTCAATTAAATTTTCAGCTTTCACTTCAATGAGCAAAACCCAAACAGTTTGACGTTTGAGCCTTTATTTTAGTTCATTTAATTGGAAACAAGGAATTACAGCTAGCAAAAGCAAAAAGTTTATGCAACTAAGTCAAAGTAAATGTAACGAAGTGAGCCAACAATTTCAACTTCTTTTCAGAGCTTATGTTCGATTAGTATTTTTATTCCCAGGCAGTTCACAGAAATTAATTTCTTTGTCTGGATTTTATTGCCTTTGATAGGCTGTTGATGTTGTTAATTAAATTGTTTCTCTGGGTGCCGGTGCGGATACGTAACATTATGGACTACTAAAAAGAAGAAGAAATGGGAAAGAGAAGACTGCTTCTTTCACTAAAAGAGCAAATAGGAAAATCAGTCACGAAGTGAGGTACTCGTATAGTGCTGTAGATGAAAACTTAACATGCGTTAAGCGTTTGCGGTTTTTTTTTTTCATTATTAACTTTGCATTGCGACTCGTTACAAAATATTTAAACCTAACGAGCAATTTAAGTGAGTTTGTATAAAAGATTGGGATACTCTTCTTAAATACTATAGAAATAAATAAACGAGTTTTTTTTTTGTTTTTATCAATTAACAAAGAGACCATTTGACCAATTGGCCATTGTTTATGGTATTTATTCAGTCTCTCTTTATGAGAATTGGCTATCTCCTTTTTGTGTCCGGAACTAAATTAAGAGCGAGGTCACGTTCGAGATCAGAGCTGTGGATATTGGATAGTTTGGAACTCCAAACATATATCATAATGTCAAATAATATTAAGTGCCCAACTAAGTTATCGCTGTTTTTTTGATGAAAATACAACTTTATTCTGAAAAAATGGTTACAAGTGAATCATTGAAAGTATTGCCCATCGTATACCGTCATGATAAAACTGTTTATCTTTTGAGGCTATCCACGGATCAAGCCATTTTCTGATGTCTTCATATGAATGGAACTGCTGGTCAGCTAGACCATGTGCCATTGATTGGCCCAGGTGATATTCGGACGGCGAAATATATGGAGAATATGGCGGGTAGGGTAGGATTTCCTATTTCAGTGTTTCCAGGTAGGTTTTAACGGGCTTGGCAACGTGAGGCCAAGCGTTGTCATGCTGTAGAATCACTTTTTCATGCCAATCGCATCAATTGAAGTCGATACCGATTCCCAGTGATGGTTTCGCTTAATTTTAAAATATCATAATAAATAAAACCAACTTGGTATCACCAAATACATAGCATAACCGCACGACCGGGAAGTCCTCATGACTTTCTTTTCTTTGGATTGCTGTAATGAATCCAGTTTTCATCACCCGTCACGATACGATGAAAAACCCCTTCCTTTTTTGCCGCTGGAGCAGTTGTTCACAGCGAAAAAAACGGCGTTCAACATCCTTGTTTCTGAATGATTCCCAAAGCATGCAATCGCTTCGAAATGGATTGGCGGATAACTTCTATTACTGACGCAAGCTCGTCTTGCGTTTGACACGGATCCTCATTGAGCAGGGCCTCCAATTCAGCGTCTTCGAAGGTTGTTGGCCTTCCTTCACGCGGACGGTCGACAACATTAAAATCATCGTCTTTGAAGCGACGGAACCAATTTCGGCACGTTGTTTCATTTAAAGCAGCATCTCCATAACCTTTTTGTAGCTCTCGATGCGCTTTAGCCGCTTTTTTTGTATGAAAGAGTAAAATCAACACTTTCCGCAAATGACGATTATTTGGCACAAAATCAGACATTTTCACAAAACCAAAAGTATATGATACCAAAACAAAATCACTAATGTGTCGCAGCAACTCGTTTACCATATGTCTATGACTATGGTTTATGACGTTTAGGTTATGTTAGAATCGACTAGCACACACTGCTGGCGGCATCTATTGAAAGGCAGCGGGAACTTAGTTGCGCATTATACGAGTATAAGAGAATACCACGTGACATGATTTAACATAACAAAACATTTTATAATAAAAACATAATATAGCATAACATAGCATAACAAACATAACTTCGCGTAACATCTCATTTGATTTGATCCGTGATTATATTGAATGCCCCCACAGACAAGCATCAATGTTCCCAATAGAGTCTTGCGTTTAAACCTTCTTTTTGTCCGCATGCAATAAAAGCAAACTATTTGGCTTTGCACCTATTTTGTGAACTCTTACAGGCTTCAATAAAATATCAAAAGAAAACTTATATTAAATTTTCACCGAACGGTCGCTATTTAAATAAAATCCCTTATTCTTAGTTTAATTTATATAACCCACTACTTAGTATGGAATCTCGCCTAAAAATAAAGGAAATTAACTGAAATAACATAACATCACATAATATGACGTAATATAACATAACATACCATAACTTACTAAAATATTAAATCACAAATCTCAAAACAATAACAAAACATAGCATTACAAAACATAATTTAGCATAATAGAGCATAAAAAAACATAGCATAACATAATATAACTTAAAATAACATAACAGCGCATTCTGTTATTTATTTTAACTACTCAGAAACATCCTGTGCATAAAAGTATGCTCGCCTACAATAGTAACATCCAGCTACAACACTATTTTATGCGTCCCATTTTCGAGACTTAAGCGAAAAATAAAAGAAAAATGCTCCCAAAACAATCTGAGATAATTGTGTTCGGGAAATATTTTGCTGTTCGTTACTCCCTCTAAAAGTTATGTGTTCAGCAGCACCACGAAATGCAACAAGTTCTAAATGCCACATTATACCTCTCTTTCATGTCTACTTTTTTGCACTTTTAAGCCTTCTTGCCCAAATCGGTTTCTTGCCTGACTACTATCCCCAACCAATTGCATTCACATCTACATAAACACACACATTCAACAGTCACACTGAACATTTCCTTGAACAACTTTTGGAAAGTTTTTCCCGCAACTACTCACAAATGAAATGGTAATAAAAGCGCAACAACACCAATAGTAGCAAAAAAAGTTACTTCAGAGCAAAAAAAGTTTGCAGTTGCGGCGAAGTAAATAAAAAGATAAAATTAACCAGAACAACCCAATTTTTAGTCGGCATTTTTACAATGCTTTTTACTGCTGTACAAAACAAATGCACCACCAAATAGTTTACACGCGTTTAAAGGAAAACTGGTTAAGAATTTTTCTGCTTGTTTTTTTTTTTTTTTGTTTTTGCGGTTGCAAAAAGTTGCAATGAATGCTGAAAAATTAGCAAATTGCATTAGGTATAGTTTTCATCACAGCTGTTGCAATTGGCAAGTTTCCATTTTACTACATTTCCTAAAGCGTTTTTTTTTGTCTTTGCAAGCTACAAAGGATAGTAAGACGCATAGTTTGAAACTAAGCAAGATTCAATTTTTCGTATGAATTGGGACTCTTTATTTAATTCTAATGCACAATATTATGTTGTGTGATAAAAATAAGTAAAATTATCAAAAATAATTTTAAAATTAAAAATCTCACCAATGCTACTGTTTACCAACGTCTTTTTACAGATGTCACAACTCCTCTACTTCCCGAATGGAGCTTAATTTTCACTGATGGCTCAAAAACTGATACTAACACCTCGTTTGCAGTTGTTAACTCGAAAGGAGAAACAATCACGGCCGGCATCCTCCCTAGCTATGCCTCCGTTAATACAGCCGAAGCTGCAGCGATCCTTCATGGTATTACCTTCACTGAAAACTCTTTACCGCAAGCAGTGATTTGCACGGATAGCAAATCAGTCATTTACTCGATAATGAACACAATGAACAAGACGCACATCATCTCCTGTGTCCGCAGCAGTGCATAAAACTTATGTGGGGTGCAGGCCATGCAGGCATAAGAGGAAACAATCAAGCGGTCGAACGGGCTAAACTCGCTGGGAAAGAACCACTAATAACTTTCGACTATACAAATGTATACATCAGAGGCACTATAATGTATTGTACAAATGGTCAATTGGGGATCCTCTTCCCATCATTATATCGTAAATAATCCAAACAGATGGAGCATTGTTTTAATCAGGAATTGTATGTGGAATAAGCTCCCATTAACACTATAAAATTCCTCCTCCTCGGCTGCTTTCCACCCTGGGACCGCGTTAACATAACTGCAAGGTGGAGCCGCGCGTCCAAGTTCTGTTCCTGCGACCAGGTTCGGCTCCTGTGGGCGTATGGAGACTTTACGCCATCGATGGTATTCACTCCTTCCACTGCCTTTTCAGGCGGGAACAGTTTGGAGCTATTGTGAGTGTTTGGCTCAAGATTCTGCACCTGTCGTCGATCTGTCTAAAACAGTTGATATCCCCTGTCTACCTCCTAGCAAAGGTACAACAGCTTTTTAATAAACGATTAGACTATATGTAAACTGTATTATTTATAAGGTTGTTTTGTTTTTTTTTTCCTTTATCAGCAAAACTGTCGAATGATGATTTAGCTGGATTAAGTACATTACGTAAGAAATAATCTAGCTGGTCTTGCTACCTAATTAATTAAATATTTTAATGGAATATTGAATATTGAATACTTAATCTATCTTTCTGTTTCAACTGCTGCTGTCATTTCTGGGCTTTCATCTCCCAGTAAGTGCGGTTGAGCCTCGTCACGACTGTAGCCGCGAACGTTTTTGCGGCGTCCCATTTAGTGATAGTCGAACACATATCCTGGACAAACCTTGAGTGGGAGGGCGGGTGTTCAAATGCCTTCGCTAGCATTGCTCGTTCTTTACTGCAACGTTTGCAGTGAAAGGCCACATGTTCTGCGCTATCGACAGTATTCGAGCAACTCGGGCAAAAAGGGGCTGTCGGCCAGCTGGAAACGGTGTAGATATTCAAGGAACCGGCCGTGTCCGGTGAGTATCTGTGATAGGTAGTAGTCAATATCGCCAGGTTTCCTATTCATCCATCTCTCAAGATTTGGTAAGAGTTTGTAAGTCCACCGGCCTTTGGTTGACTCATCCCATTTTTTTTGCCATTCGACCATCGATCGCGTTATTTCTACCGCCTTTTCTGCTACCATCGGTTTTACTCCTTTTCCTCCATATAGGCAATACAACTCCATCGCATGAATATCCACTGGTATCTTTCTAGCAACAACGCATATTGCGTCGTCTGATACCGTTCTATAAGCGCATGCAGTACGTAATGCGCTGCGTCTGTGCGTGACTATATTTAGCCAAAGATTATATCGGCGCTGCATATAATACGATAGAGTCCATCACAGTCGATATGAGACGTCCCCTCTCTCCTTGCGGGCCACCTATGTTAGGCAGAATTCTTACAAACGCACCATTGACAGCCGCTGCTTTACAATTAACTGCTGCCAAATGTTGCTTGAACTTTAGGCTCGTATTGAGCATGACTCCGAGATACTTAATCGCCTCCTGTGAGAATATTTCATGTCCGCCAACCGTGATCCTCATAATCCTCTTTTGCTTCGCCGCCCTTATAAGCACAGCCTCTGTTTTCTGGGCTGCCAGCGCCAAGCCCGCATTACCGAGCCATCGCTGTACTCTCGCTGCTGCATCATTACATTTTGCTTCCAGCTGATCTAGCCGCTTGTCTACAGCTACCAGTGCAATATCATCAGCATATCCTACGATCTCTACCTTAGGGGAAGTTTCAATTTTAAGACCCCGTCGTGCATAACGTTCCAAAGTGTTGGCTCCCCGACCGATCCCTGAAGGACCCCACCAGTAACTTCATACATTTCTAGGCCATTTTCAGTATCGTATTGAAGGATACGGTTGCTGAAACAGCTTCTGATGATACGCAAGAGACAACATGCCACTTTTAAAAGTTTTAGGGCTAGCAGTTTGTTAGACCATTTGGCCGAATTCAAAGCATTTTTTACATCCAATGTGATGACTGCGCAGAATTTCATGGAGGTGCGTCTCCCGCTGATAGATCCCCGAGCTATGTCTGTGACTATTCCGATAGCATCCACGGTTGACCTTGCTCGTCGGAGACCAAACTGTTTATCAGAGAGTCCGCTGCTTCCGCATTGCTTCGAGGTAGAGGGCCAAGACGGCGTCCTAAAAAGGACACTTACTTACTCACCCTGCGTCCAGGGTCGCCTGTTTTGAGAAACCTATGCTCAATGCTCTTCAACATAAGTTTCCATTTCACGCTTCTTTCTTCGGATAATATCCTCCACAAAATTTGCGACAGCATTCCATTTTTCTTCGTCTATCATCATTTTCTCAATAATTTCTTCAGGTGTAAATACACCAATAGCTCGCTGCAGACCTGTTCTCTCTACGTTCCACCTCTCGCATTTAAAGAAGGTGTGTTCCGCATCATCATACTCATTATCTCCATATATGCAGTTTGGTTGGCTCACTTTTCCCATTCGTCACAGATACTTACGAAAGGACCCATGTCCGGACAAAAACTGTGTGAGGTAATAGTTAACCTCACCGTTCTTTCTTTCTACCCACTTTTTTAGATTGGGTATTAGTCTCGCTGTCCACCTACCATACCTCTCAGTGTTCCATCTTGCTTGCCAAAGTATGAGTGTTTGAACTCTATTATCGGAGAAGTATGGTACTGGGATTCCTGTGGTTCTTGCCTCCCATCTCCGTTTACGCTCTTGTGCTAGAATATCTATAGGGATGGTTCAGCTGATAACTAACACCGCTGCTTCAGATACTGTTCTGTATGACGAAGCCACTCTGAGAGCACAGGTGCGTTGCACAGATTGCAGAATTTTTCGCCGGCATTGCACCTTCAGCGAATCTGCCCATATTTCGCATCCGTATAAGAGAATCGAGTTCGTCGTGTCCATTAAAAGTTTGCGCTTGTTCTGCGTTGGACCTCCAAGGTTTGCCATGAGCTTACTTAACATGCCGCTTACTTTGGCAGCTCTTGTGGCAGCATGGTTTATATGCGCCCAGTAGGTTAGCCTTGTGTCTAGTTGCACTCCTAGGTACTTGACCACTCTTTTTGTGGATAAAGTGGCATCAAGTACTTGTATGTCTACTTCTAATGGGATACGTCTGTTCGTTCGAAGGATTAGCTCTGTTTTCTCTGTGGCCAGCTTTAATCCATGGTCTTCTAGCCATGTCTGGACTCGGATCATCACCTGATTTAACTTTCTTTTGGCTTCGTCGGTGTTTCGGGCGTTTATTACAGCTGCAATGTCATCTGCGTATCCCACTAAATGCACATCCTCAGGCATCTCTATTCGAAGGATTTCATCGTAGCTTATATTCCAGAGTTCGGGGCCAAGTATTGATCCTTGAGCCGCACCTGCTGTTATTTGTTTAGTCTTACACCCTTCTCGCGTTTCGTATAAGAGCACGCGATTACTGGGATAGCTACGAATAATCTTCAATAGATTATTCGGGATCCTGAACGTTACCTTTAAGGCTTCAATTACGTCGTTCCATCTTAAACTGTTGAAAGCATTTCTAATATCCAGTGTGGCTAGTAATACTAAGCGTTTGGAGTATCGATTACCCGCCTGGGCATGTTCTACGCTAGCTATTACATCTTGGATGGCTCCTAAGGTGGATCTGCCACTTCTAAAACCATGCTGCCTGTCGGAGAGGCCGCCACTGTTCTCTACGGCTTCGCTAAGCCTATGCTTTATCAGTTTCTCAAAGAGTTTTCCTGCGCTATCCAGCATACATAACGGTCTATAAGAGGACGCTAATGTTGGGTCTCCCTTCCCCTTACTGATTAGTACCAGTTTTTGTTTTTTCCATATTTCTGGAAAAATTCCTTCTTTTAGGCATGCGTTGTACATGTTTAGCAGCAAAAGAGGGCGTTCGATTGCCAATAGTTTCAATATTTCTGCAACTATGCCATCAGGTCCTGGCGCTTTATTGCATTTCATTGCTTTTGCAGCATCCATTAGTTCTTCTTCTGTGAATGGGACAGGTTCCGTTGCTTCATGCTCGAGTTCTTCCCTCTCAGCACAGTGTGTTGGGAAGAGTGTGTCGACTATTTTGCTTATCACTTCGGTTTCCATATCAGCAGCAGGGGGTTTGGCTCCTAGCTTTTTCATAACGATTTTGTAGCCCAGCCCCCATGGGTTATTGTTTAGATCGTTTCGTAGCTCTTCCCATTTGTCTTTTTTGCTTTGGCTTATGGCTTTCCTCAATTTTTTTCTACTCTTTTTGTATTCTTCGGATTCCGGTATCGCCGGGCCCAATCTTCTGGCTCTAGTATACTTTCTACGCTTATGGATGCACATATCTCTAAGTTCTGCGATCTCATGTGTCCACCAGTATACAGCATTTCTTTTTTTGTTCTTATCTATTTTAGGCATAGATGCGTTGCAACCTATCGTAATGCATTGCATTGTGGTCTTGACTAGTCTTTTTGCTGTACTATTCGTACAGATCGTCGTTTTATTTTCGTCAATAGTTGCAAGGAGCGTCGCTGGGTTTAGCTTGTTTATGTTCCATTTGCGTGTATTTTTATTTCGATTTTCACGCACTCTTTGGTTTTCCATTTCAATGCAAAATGTGATGTATTGATGGTCACTCCCATTGTAATCTTCCAGGACTCTCCGGTCTTTAGTAAAGGAGACTATGCTTTCCGATGCTAGGGTTATGTCGGGTGTTGTGCCTTCACAACCTGGCTTTCGGTACGTAGTTGTTCCTGTGTTGAGTACCACTAAACCTAGTCTGGCTGCCATGTCCAGCACTCGTCTACCTCTTGAGTTCGTTGTCGCCGAGCCCCATTCGGTTGCTTTTGAGTTGAAGTCTCCCGCTATTATTAGTCGTCCCTCTAAACTAAGTGCTTTGTCTTCAATACTTTCCAGTTTCCGGGTGAATTCATCTATATTGTCGTTCGGTGTAAGATAACAGCTTATCATTGTGAATTGACTGCTTTGAACGTAGACGAAACCATCGCCTGATCCTTTCGCGATTATTACGAAATTTGTGCCCCTAGGCAGCCAGATGGCGGCAGTTCCCGACTCGTCTTCGATCCAAGCTTTCTCGGATTGGGCGTATTGTTCACTTATCAATACTGCTTGAACTCCTTTTTCTAAGACCATCTGCTCCATTAGCAGGTCTGCGTTTTTACTCCTGTGCATATTTGCTTGAAGTATAATCCTATTTTATTTTGTCTTGGCATGTTCTTTTGTCATCGGGCATTTGCCCGAGCCTGGCATATGCTTTGTCTCGCTGCGATTGGCATCAGTGCATAGGCAGCATTTGGGCTCTTTGGTGCACTCTTTCATTTTGTGCCCAGCTTCTCCACATCGGATGCATATACCTTTTCCGCTTCTGTCTGGTCCTTTACAGTTTGATTGAAGGTGTCCGACACCGAAGCACCGGTAGCAGCGCTTCAGAGATGTGCTAGCTCTCATCCTTGCACTAACCCATCCGATTTTAATATTCGTTTGCTTGAGCAGCTTTTCTGCGCTTTCAATAGCGAGAGTAACATAAGCCCGTACTTGTTGTCGTTGATTAGGTTTTGTGATCCTAACATCGATATTTTCATTAGTGCCAGCTAGCATTTTTCTCACAGCGTCATCAACTTCCTTCTTCTCCGTGACGGCATCCAAGTCTCTGATCTCTATAGTTGAAGTTGGTCTGAGGGTTGTAATGGAACCGACCGCTTTTACCGTTTCCTCTAGTTCTTTCAAAAAATCAGCGTTAACTGTTTTCCCCTTTTCTAACTCAAGTAAAAGGGCGCCTGTTTTGGTTCTCCTAATGCCTTTCACCGTTGTGGTTTCGTCTGGCATGGCCTTTTCTCGGATGCTTTTGAGGATTTCAGCATAACTGTGGCCCTCTACCGGCTTTACCAAGCGTTGCATATGGATGTTTGTCAGATGTTACTGCTGTATCCAAGCATACTTTCATGCACAGGGAATCTGAGTATGTCAAATTAATTAATAATAATAAAACAACGATTGCTTTTATGAGAAGCTCGGTGCGAGTTTTACCTGAAAAGATCTTAAAGCATTGAGTAATTTGCAATTCTTGCACAAAGTTCATATGCAAGATTGCAATTCACCCTTCAAACCCTTTATGGGTTTTTCGCCGAGCTCCTCCTCCTCTTTTTGGCGCGCGTCTCAATATTTTTTCCACAAATGAAGGGACCTACAGTTTTAAGTGAACTCCAAATGGCAGATATTTTTATGAGGAGCTTTTTCATGGCAGAAATACACTCGGAGGTTTGCCTTTGAATAATAAATGTAATTGAGCGCAATAAGGCAAAATGTAACGCAAACGGTGGTCATTTGGCATTAATTCTTGCACGAATTGTATTTTATAGGCACGAACGCCATGATCCTCATGAAACATTTTCGACGTAGTCGAAGGACCAGTTGAGGACGAAAACAAATCGGTATTTCGGCAACATCTTCATGACTTTGCTCTATGAACTTCGTGAACAGAACTTTTTTTCAAAGTAAATTCCACAACTTGGAAGCGTTTTTCTGGCTTTAAACGATTCACGATGACTTGCCAGGCCTTACTGAAAGAAATATCAACACCGTTAGCCATTCGCAGCTGTCAAACCATAGTTATTAGTATTTACAGTTCTCATGCAGCTAAAAAAAACACCCTATATATTAAAATAACTTATATTTTGTACTCGTAAAATTTTAAACTGACAAAAAATTGTTAAAAAAGTCAATAAAATGTTTTGGGATGGAGTACTGAATAGGTGATATTGCACCCAGGTTGCAGGTTATTATGTGTGACTTTTTGAAGATTGGATGATAGTTAAAGCAGTACCATGCCAACTAAGTGTAAAATAAATCCCATTTCATTTGAACATCCAAAAATTTGCCTGGCTTTAACGCATCATTAAACGCTGAGGTCATTGCCATTGGGCATCTCTGCACCTCCGTATATCTTAAGTCATATTTAGTTTAAGTTGTAAAAAGTCTTTCCAAATACGTTTAAAAAAGAAATAAAAATACCACAAAAAGAAACATTTTCAACCAGTCAAGCGTAGCAAAGCATTGCCTTTCAGTGCCGTCTACCTGCAGCTGAGCTTATTACTTATGTATGTATTTAGGCAGTCGTAGACTTTGTCCGCTACAAGGTTGAATTTGACGTTCAATTTGGTGACTCCCTCGGCGAGCGCTTTACTAAATCACAAGCACATAGACTTTAAAAGTCTCAAAAGCAGTTAACTTTGTGTTCTTTATTTTGTAAGAAAGCTACGAGGTGGAAGGTATTCATGAAGTCATGCTGGCATATATGTAAAAAGATTTGAACATTTGTAAAGAGAAGTTCCCAAAATCGCTGTACTATGGAAGCATAGCAAAGAAAAAGTACAAATTAACACAAACGCAACTAAAATCGCACCGGACCGCTGTGGTTGGAAAAATTACTTTTAATTCGTTTCTGTATAAACCTAAGCAATACAGTAAGCCAAAAAATTGCAACATATCAACTTGCTCTAATGATCATAGAAATATGTGTTTGCAGTGCATCTACACCACACATTAAACATTGGCTTGGACAAAGCTTTCTTGCACACTCAGCCTCACCCGTACAAATTTTTTGTCTTTGATGGCTGCAAGTAAAATTATGTGCTTAAAATTTCTATGGAGCTATTTAACCCTCTAACAGGCTTTTTAAAACTATTTTGCAAAAGTGTCAAAAATACTAAATTAAGCAGGAGTTAGAGGGTTGAAATGCGCTACGCACTAATTTCTTCTTGAATTCTACCATGCAATATGAGTAAAAAAATTATATTTGAAATCATTTTATGCATAATATTTTTAATAAACTATTGCAAAAGTAATCGGACTCTCCGGAATAGTGCTGTCTCCGGCAAAGTTGATGCAAGAGATATTTTCTTTGGTAATAATTGCCGCTTGTTCGTGTTAAGTTACTAATGTTGCATGGTGTTTTTGTTTTCGGGTGAGTATGCCAAATGAATGAAAAAACAAACTCTATAAATCCACTTACCTAAATCGCGCGATATAAGTTCTGTAATTAATTTTTGTCGCTGACAAACGTAAAACCAATGCAGTCTATATAACCTGGATTGAATCATAAAAACGGACATCAATTCAAAATTCAGGAACAAGAACGGTTGCTGCGAGAAATTTGCATCACTGTGAACTGGATGATGACAACAGAAATAAATACAAACTAAATTATCCACTTCACCTAATACAATATTAATTCGGAAAGAATGTATCGACGTTTTGACAGAACTATCAGAGTACTTTACAATAAACCTGCTCTGGGTGCCGGATCACAGCGGCATAGCAGACAACTGCAAAGCAGATGAACTAGCAAGATTGGGTACCACATTACCGATCCAACCAGACAAAGCGAACATACCTTTATCTGCAGCAACTTGTAAGATGCTTATAGACAAACACACTATCAGAGCTGTCAACGGGCTATGGACTCAGTCCCTGACCTGTGCAACAAGTAGAACGGAACATCGGCCGCACAAGCCGACGGTTGAAACTGAACAGGAAGAACATGAGAAATCTTCTCGGTAGCCTAACAGGGCGTTGTCTGATTGGCTGACATTCCGGTATATTGGGATCACCCTATAACAACTATTGCGGAAGCTATAACGACATTGAAGAAAAAGAGACTAGAACACTTTCTATGCCGGTGCATGGCTCTGGATAGAAGAAGGTTGAATAATTTAAGAAAAAGTTCTTTGAATAACGTGGCAGAAGTAGCCAAATAACAAGCCTTGTTAGATATAAAGCCACAGGTTGATTCAAGGAGGGCAATGTAGAGTGAGAAGAGGGGACAACCCTGGTGGTATCACCATGGGCCTACAGCAGGCCTAGGTGTGTTAACTGACAACCACTATACCTATTTACCTAATCATCCACTTTCTTTAAATGATTTTGAGTAATCAAAATCTGTGATTTGACCTTTACGCGCTCCATTTCTTTTTTTTTGTTTTGTATACTGCAGCTGTCTAGTTCACAAGTGCCTCAAATAATTGACATACGACGCCATTTGCCACCTTGTACATATACATAATGAGGAGCTTCGCCATGGCAGAAATTCACTCGGAGGTTAGCAATTGCCTGCCTAGAAGGGACCGCTATTAGAAACAACTTTTTCTGTCGTCATGCACCAACCCATGTAACTACGGCGGTCTCTGATGTGGTTGGCAGCAGATGCCAATGTCATAAACGCACGTGATTGATGCGACTTGAAACGAGTTTTTCTCATTATTGTTTTCTTCAGCAAACTTCTTCAACACCGAACTGCGGTGTAGCGCACTTGCGTTTGAAATTTGTGGTATAAATCTTTTGACTCAGTTAAATTCACACGCGCTAAATCTAGTTTTTGGTAATAAATTTACAAAATAGTGTGATTCAAAAAGAAAATGTTAAAAAGTTGGTTGAAGATGAAATTTTTATTGAAAATCATTTTTTCAGATAAAGCTCACTTTCGTCTCGGCGGCTATGTTAACAAAAATAATAATTTGGTTCCATTTTTTCTTGTAATTTTTTTTGGACCTCAAGTCGATTTTACTATAAAACAGCCAGACTAAATTTTTGCTAAAAAAGTAAAAAAGTTTCGTATTTGGGACGAAAAAACCACACGTCGTCATATAGAGACCGATGCCTCCAAAACGTGCAAAGTAAAATTTGATTTGAAATCTTATTCACTATTTATATGAAAGTACATAACCTCTTTAATGTTGGGTTAAGCGATCTGTTTTCAAAAATTTACTGCTTAGTTTTTTGGCCAAAAACATTTTTTTTATTAAATTCCTATTGAACTTGTGGAACAGAAATAGGACGAGGAGCTCGGCCTAACACCCAAAACGAGTATAAGCGCCAATCATATATTGAACTTCTAAAGACGTTAGCGCATAGATTGTACAAGTTTCTGTTTTTTTTTGGTCCACTACAAAAGAAACTCCATTCGCCTGTAAACGTATTGAAAAAAAACGGTTTTGGAGAGTGGCCTTTTTGATCTCCTGTACCTTCATAATGCTTAGAAAATATTTTTTGAACCTTCCGTATATGTATATGCAATACACCTTCTGTACCCCAGAATAAATCGCCAACTGTTGTTAACTGCTATTCGACTGGTGTTACTTCCCAATATAAAAAAAAGTTGCCTCACTGGCATATCAACATCTGCCTGGAATTTGCTGCTTATATATTTAATATTCTTCAACTAAGCGTATGAACTGAATTACCTGGAAAAAGGCATTCAATTGAGTGTAGCTGGTTAAATTATGTATGTGAATGTATATGTGTATAACTATGTGCGAACTTGGCTGCCTTTCGAATGGGAAGCATCTGCACCACAACATATAATATTTGCTTAAACTGCGCTGCTGAAATGGAAACTTATGTCGACGATTGTTGGCGTAGGCAGTCTAAATACTCGTTCAGTATATGTGCATACGTGTTTATGTTTGCATAAACCATGTAGTAAATTAGACTAGTTTGGAAATAGCCTAGAACAGGTTCCCATAAGGATGCACCTATTTATCGCGCGATTCTCGTTCAGGGATTTCAAATATCTACAAGTACTCATAACGTATCCAAAATGGATTGCGGCATCAGAGCCGGTGTATATTCAAAAGACCTCCAAACTTCCAATTATTTTCACCTGGGGCATTGGAATTATTTCTTTCAAGCAGAAGTTATTGGGATAAGGCAAGTTTGTAGGATAGTTAAAAACCATTCACAACAACTATTGGAAATATGTATTTCCTCAGATAGTCAAGCGGCCGTCTTGGCTTTAAATTTACCTACAACCAATTCAAAAATCGTCTGACAATGCAAAGAAAAACTTAACGTTTTAGCCCCCATGACTGACATCACTCTCATATCTTTAGCTGGCCATAGGAACATAGATGAACTGAGAAATCTGATGAACTGACAAGCCAGAGGGCAATCTACAATGAATCCGAAGCGGTACAAATAGGTTGTCTCCAAGGCATACGCAAAAGAGAGATCTTTTCGCTACTCCAGAAGCAGGCCATTGACAGATGGACTAACACCAATACCTGCAAAATAACAATTTCAACAAATCCAGAACTGACGAGTTGTTAAGAAAGCCACAAGCATATACCTATATTCAGAATTACGCCTACGATAATCGGTCACTCGCCTTTGCGAGACCATGCCAAGAAGATGGGGTGGCCGTACAACTATAGATGTGGAATTTGCGATCAAAAGGAATGTAAGAGAACAGTATTTCACTATCTGTGTGAGTGCACAAGTCTGGGTGCTCTACGGCATGCTGGGTAGATTCTCGGTGGTGAACTTGAAAGAAATTGCGGCAAAGAAAATAGACGACAAAGGCAGATTCATAGTCAAATGAAGATGGTTTGAGTAATAAAAAATAGTGGTTGTGCAAGTGGAGGATCTAAATGGAAAATTTGGTGCTAATTGGGCCTGGGCTGTGTCACTCAGAAACCACCTCCACCACCACTTGTAAACGAATAATGAAGGATGTTTTAGCGGGTTTCGTTTAATTTTCTCCCCGCTAGCAAATGTACATTTCTGTTTTTGCAGCTTCTCTCAAATGGTACTTTTGTTCTTAAAAGCGTTCTTCCGACATGGCGCTGTATAATCGATCAGCGTAGACTTGATGGGAAAAAACCAAGAAAAAGAATAAAATTCCTACATGAAATTTTGTCGCTCCTTAAACGGTTAGGTATCATTTTAAAGGAAATATTCTTAACTTGAATTTGAGCATAATTAAAAAAAAAATGTGCATATGTAAATTTGAAAATATTTAAAAAAGTTTTGAAATACATTTTTTTAACACAAAATTGGTAGCATTTTTTTAATACTTTCTCCAAAAAAAGGATGCAATTCTATAAAAAATGTGTTTGATTTTCTCTAAGATCGACAACTCTTTGGCCTACAATTCACACGAAACAGACTTGGACAAAAACAAAATTTAATTTTGCACCCCTTTATCTTGGCAATCACCCAATATTTGCTCACCCACTTTTGACCACTTCATGATGATCTACCTAATTTGACATATTTTATTTTTTATATTATTAATATGAAGCAAATTTAAGCGCAGAAATATTTTTTACAAATATCTCGACTGTAAAGTGAAAGCTGTAAAGTAAAAGCACAAGCGCCACCTATCTTTAGAGCAAAACATTTATTCGCATGTGATTAACATAATTGGCGGATCTGGAGCTGATGTTAATCACATACTTCAGAAAGCCAGACAGGCCTTCGGGCGCCTACAACCAGTTTGGAAGTTTTCCTTTTTGTCAACACGCATCAAAAAAAAAAAAAAAATCAACTCCAATGTCGCTGCCAGCGATATAAAAAATTGCAATTGCTTGCGACCTATATAGTGCATTTTCTGGCCAGAAGTCGTAACGAATAATAGACTATGGGAGATAACGCAACAAGATGCTATTAACGTTGAAGTTAGGTGAAGGATATGGCGTTGGATTGGCCACGTCCTGCGTATACCAACTGGCGTCGTAACGAAAATGGCTATCGAATGGAATCCGCAGTGCAGCCGCAGGCCAGGACGCAGAGCACATACTTCGAGAAAGCAGATCGAGCTGAAAATTGCAGCCCAAAACAAGAGCTGGGGGAGATAAAATCCCTAGCTTTATACAGGGAAAATTGGAATATTTTTATAACGGCCCTATATTCCTTGAAGAAAGAATGGCGAAATAAAATTATTAATACAATAGTATATTCTGAATATGCACCGCAGCGCAGCGTACAAGTCTTGAAGGCAATCCACATCAAGGACGTCCAAAAACAGCAACAACACCAGAAATCGTATAAAAGATACAGGAAATCGTATTGGAAAGTCACCAAGTGACTGAAAGAGTTTTAGTAGAAACCTTAGACATCTCATTGGGTAGTCTAAGCAATATTTTTACTGAGATATTTAGCTTCAGAAAGCTGTTTGTACGACGGGTGCCGCATTCGCTAACAATGGAACAAAAACATATTCGAAAGCGAATTTTTCAGTAACATTTAGAGTGCTTCGGAATGGATTTTGTGCGTAGATTCATCACTATGGATGAGACTTGGGTCTATCACCATGATCCGAAAGCAAAACAAGAATCGAAAGAGTTGTGTGAATCTGGTTCTTTGGCTCCAAAACTAGTACCTGCCCAGAAATCGACTAAGAAGGTATTAGCATCAGTTTTTTTGTGATGCGAAAGAAATTTTGTTTGTGGATTACTTGCAAGCTGGTAACACAATAAATTCTGCATATTATTATAACCTTTTTGGACCAACTGTAGGAAGGAATTCCTGAAAAAAGTTTCAGTGTGCAAAATAAAAAAATTCTTTTTCATGAGAACAATGCACCGTGCCACAAAAGCATTTTGACAAAGTTTAAAATCTATGAAAGTTCGAATTGTTGGAGCATCCAAGGTATTCCCCAGACTTGGCCCCCAGCGACTTCCAACTGTTTCCAGATTAAAAAAAAAATATGCGTGGAAAGCGTTTTTCATCAAATGATGAGGTCATAACAGCTGTGAAAGCGTATTTTGCAGCCTTTCCAGATTCTCACTTTAGGGATAGAATTCATAAATTGTAAGTTGTGTATTGATGTTCAGGGAGACTATACTAAATAATAAAGTGTCGAACCACACAACTTTTTGAACAACCTAATACATCATATTGTACTTCACATCCGCTGTGCACTAGTTCGCAATCAGTCCTTCAGCATATGTGTGATCATTTTGCAATGTGCCAGTGTAGGGAGTATGAACTAAATTTACAGAATATGTGAATTTTGTAATTGCTATCAAATTTGTTTACCATTGCGTTGTTCTTATTTTTGGCGTCGACATAAATCAGCTTATAATAATATTATTTCAAGTAAGCGTGAATAATTCTCTCTTTATACGCTTAAAATGAACTGATATAGTTTCCTATGTTATGGTTGTTTGCAAACAGAAAATAAATCGATTTAAATCGTTTGTGCGAAACTGTAACTGTGAATGTCTGGGCAGAAGAGCAAAAGGTCTACATTTAGTTAGACAGCCAAGCACTTGAGATGTCGAATGGCATTTGTAATTAGTGTATGTGTAATTGTAAATTAACTTTAATTGTAGGTGAACTAAAGCTGACGAAAAGAATTTGAAACTAAGATGCTAAAAATTGCGAGAGAAGTATTTTTTCTTTGTTTATAATATTTAGTAACATTTCTTTAATATTTAGTCTACTTAACGTCTGTGGCAATTGGCATATGTTTATCCAGTGCAATAGCGGGAGGGCAAAGGTAATACATTTATTTAGATTTCACTAAACTACACCATTGAATTGCACTTCAATGCGTTTTTCGAAGAAGTGACTTATGATAAGGCAGTTGGTTTGCTTACAAACTTCTAAGAAATACAATTTCCTCGCATCTCGAATATACAGTGTGCCTAATAGAAGCGTGACCGCCATAACTAAGAAACAATTTGCCAATCCGATTCTGACAAACTGCGTTGTATGGACATAGAATATTTATTATGCGCAATATCTTCAATAAAATGTATAGTCATCATCATTAGCCATAATGAGTTTACATTTTCGTGTCATATTTTCGGTTAATTTCTGCGCCAGTTGTGAAGTTAATCGGCTCCAAATTAACCTACATTGCCTTCATACCCATTTTACCGCTTATATTTGTTTTCCTTCGAGTTTTTACTTAACTATTTTTCAAAAGTTTTCAGTGATCAAGTTAATGTGTAGGTCAATCCAACATTTCAATCCCATTTTGTTTCCGACGGGGAAAATCAACACTTGGCGCAATAGAGGAGGTAATAAGCAGCGCTCAACGCAGACGCCACTACCCGAACCGCATCACCGCCCTGGCAACGCTTGATGTACGAAACGCCTTTAACAGCCTACGATGGACAGACATTATAAAGGCACTACGAGAAAGATTTCGAATACCTGCATACCTGCTAAGGATTCTCCAGAGCTACCTGAGCGAGCGCGACTGCTGTACGACACACCAGATGGTCAGAAAACAAAAGCGATAACGTCTGGCGCAGCTCAAGGATCTATTCTCGGCCCCGATCTCTGGAATCTGAGCTACGATGAGATATTGAGCATAAAAATGCTAGAAGATACATATTTATGGGATACGCGGACGATATAGTGGCGGTCATACCAGCTCGGGACACTGAGGACGTTAGAAGGAAGCTGAACCAAGTCATGATAAGGACGCAAATATGGCTTGAGGACCACGGCCTGGAACTCTCCAAACATAAAACCGAAGTCATCCTTATGACACGAGCTCACATGCCGCTCGAGGTCATCATGCAAATAGGCGACACGTCCTTAGGGACCCAAAAAGTAGTAAAAGGATTAGATATTATACTTGACTGCAGGCTTACTTTCTGGGCCCAGATACGGCATGCGGCTACCAAAGCAGCAAAGGTCACGGGTATACTAAGGAGATTAATGGCAAACATCGGAGGGCCAACACAGAGCAAAAGAAAGCTAATTATGGCGGCCGCAGGCTCAATTCTCCTGTAAGGCAGCGAAGTGTGGGGAATTGTGCTAAACTGCAAAGCTAAGCGCAAAGCACTGGAGGCTGTGCAACGAACAGCGACACTCAGAGTTATCTCAGCCTTTCGCATTGTCTCAGGCGCTGCAATTTTCGTGATCAGCGGTCATGTACCTATCGATCTCTTAATCCGGGAACGAATGGATGCGTGGCAGTCCAAGAAGAAAACACTAGCTTCCCAGAACGGAGACGCCAAACCTCGCTGCGGTGGCAAAGCCGATAACATGAAAGCTGGCTACAAATATGGTGGACCAAGACGTGGGTGAACAGAATTGGTCCTTTATGGATGCCGTTCTGGGCCCTTCCGAAGTAATATAGAAAGCAGTTCCGGGAAAGTTGTCTCCACAGAAGGAGAGGAGGGATCGTTTTAGTGGTCACACCACACGACGCAGTAGACGACGGTCGCTGTAAGTGCGAAGGCATTTTGAACCCTACCTCACCCACCAAAAAAAAAAATCGCATTTTGTTGTTTCCACTCTACACACTTTCGGCTTTGATGCTTGGGTTCTTGTAAAACCCAATGTTGACTAGTTCTTTCAAACATCTTTGCAGCTGACGGTATTAATACTTTTCGGTAGATTTGTTCAGCAAAACTGCATTCAAATTGGCGGGAAACACAAATAAACGGCCAAGTACTTTCGCAGAGAAGCATCCACAAACATGAACCCAAAATGAATGTAGTTCGTTGAAATTATCGATTATCAGAAAGATCCATCAACAAATACATTTTACTCAATTTCATTCGGAATTTGCCTTAGCAAATGCAAAGCCTTTTTCAATGTGCTCTGGAATTTGAGGTCTGCATACCCCCAATCTCTTCAGCTGTTTAGAATAGCAATACTCAGACACATTTTTTTTGGCTCAAACTCATTAGGGTTTTGATCAGTTACATAGCTTAGAAGTATAACTAAAGAGGCCTACTAGTTTTTGAATTAATTTTCAGAATAGTCTCCATACAAATGTTTTTGTTTTCAGTAGTCATGCACCAACCCATCAATCAGAAGTTACCGACACAATGTCCTTAAGTATCGAGGACGTTTCCCCTGTATACATCATCTATTTTGTTTTATTATAAGTTTCGAAAGCTAACAGAAAGCTTAGGCGATCTGAAGTTTGTTGAAGAGACAAATTTCAGGCAATTTTTTGATTGGCCTTGCCAGGCATGCCATTACACATGCTGCTCTCTGAAGATGAAGCGCCTATAATTTTGCCAAGTAACGTTCTTGGCAATCTAAAGCAACTAGAAGCAAAAAAGAGAGAGAGAAAAAGAGAGAGAGAAAACGAAACAAAAAACAATACCAACATTACGAATGCTCAATAATTTTTATGAACCAGCGCCAGGTCACTTAAATTTGAACTCTCGCAATCACAATAAACAAAGCACAACGCTAATCGCTGAAAACTTGATAATGGCATTCACTGAATACAAGTGCTTCATATGCGCAGTTTATTTGTTTATAAATAAGTTTGAAAAAAATTAGTAGAGGGAAATATCTCTTAAACTTATTTGTACTTAATAATGCTGCGCTCGAGTTTTTTTAGTCAAAAACAATAATAAGTGTTGTATTGGGCACACTTACGTATACAGACTTCAGCTGTAGGATGAATCAAATCAATTTCGAAGAAATTTCCATTAATCAAATTTTGAAAACATAGTAAAGCATTTTATATAATATTTAAAGAATTTGCTAATTTCTCGGAAAATAGAATCATATTTGTATGCAGTTTCAGCTTAAAATAAATTAAAACATTTTATGGTTAGTAATTTTGTAATTTTCTCTTTAAAATCGTTTGCTTTATTAGATGCGTCAATTGGAATTATGAAAAATGGCTTTTATACATATGTATATATATATATATATATATATATATATATTATATTTCTAAGAGTATATATATATATATTGCGTTGGCAACTAAGTAATTACGGATTTAACTCATATGTGGCTTAAGTTGAATTTTTAGGTTTGCAAACGTAGTACAAATGTAAAACACATTTTGCTATTTGATAGTTGACAATTCAGTTGTCAATCAGTAAAAAAAGTTTTTTGAAAAATTAAAAACCAAAAGGAACATTTTCGTTACATTTTGCTTTTTTATTTCCGCAAAAGGAAAAGCGCATCGCAAGTTCATAAAAAGTTATGTGCTATTTATGGTGACGAAGCCTTGAAAGAACGGCAGTGTCAAAATTGGTTTGCTAAATTTCGTTCTGGTGATTTTTCACTCAAAGATGAAAAACGCTCTGGTCGTCCAGTTGAAACAATAATCGATTCGAATCGTCACAGTGCAACACGTGAGATTGCAGAGAAGCTTCATGTATCACATACATGCATGGAAAATTACTTAAAACAACTTGGCTATGTTGAGAAACTCGATACATGGGTTCCACACAAACTGGAAAAATCGCATTTAACGCATCGCATTAACAGCTGCGATTTGCTAAGGAAACGTAATGAAAATGATCCATTTTTAAAACGACTGATAATTGGCGATGAAAAATGGGTTGTTTACAACAATATCAAGTGGAAAAGATCGTGGAGCAGGCCAGGTGAACCAACTCAAACGACATCAAAAGCTGATATTCATCAAAATCAGTTTGGTGGGATTACAAAGGAATTGTCTACTTTGAACTCTTACCACCCAACCGTACGATCAATTCTAATATCTACAATGAACAAATAACGAAATTAAACAATGTAGTTGAAGAAAAGCGGCCCGAATTGACAAATCGAAAGAGTATTGTGTTCCATCATGACAATGCAAGGCTACATCTTTGGCAACTCGGCATAAATTATTGGAGCTTGGTTGGGATGTTTTGCCATATCCACCATATAGTACTGACCTTGCACCATCTGATTCCTTTTTATTTCGATCTTTACAAAACTCCTTGAATAGTAAAAATTTCAATAATGATGATGATGGCAAATCGTACCTGATTCAGTTTTTTGCTAATAAAAACCAGAAGTTTTATGAATGTGGGATCGTGATGCTGCCTGAAAGATGGCAAAAGGTAATTGACCAAAATGGGTAATACATTACACAATAAAGTTATTTAGTTCCATGAAAAAATTGTCTTTGATTTTCTAAAAAAAAACCCGCTACTACCTAGTTGCCAACCCAATACTTGTATATACATATATGTATATAATGGACGCTTACACCCTTTACTGGTTATCTGGTGGAGCTTCTTCCGCAATTTGTAGTGTATTGTTGTGTTTCCGCAAATGGAGGATCTACAGTTTTCTGCCGCCTCCGAACGGCAGATGGCTTTTCATAGCAAAAATACTCTCGGAGGTTTGCTATTGTTAACCGAGAGGCGACCGTTATTGAAAAAACTTTTTCTATCAATTGTTGGTGTTTCAAGTCAGGTATATCATACGCGGGCACTACCGAATGGCAGCCACGCTCAAGCCCATTCGGCTAGAGCGGCCACCAGTTTTATAAATAGATCTCAGAAAAACCACCTCTATACGAACTTTCATTGTGCTCACCACTTTAAGAAACATCTGGCTCACTGTCACTTTGAAGCGCTTGGAGCATAGTGGAGCCATATGCCGTGATACCAATAAAATAGCTGTTTTTTCCTTTTTTTATTCAAATTGATCATTTGAATGTCAAAGAGGTAGGCCTTTTTGTTGCTGTTTTATTTGTTTATAATGTAGTTTTAGCAATCAAACCACCAAACTGCAAGAGCAAAATACATGTGAATCGATCACGTTTTTTGAATTAGCCTGGGCTGCAAACTATGGGACATTACTATTGGTAGTCCGAACCAGTAACCACAACTTTGGTAGCGCTTGCACCAATTTTTGATCCTAGTAATCCACCTACGAGACTATATACTTCTGCTATAAGGAATTCTAGTCCCCATAATAGTAACTGAATACCACCGTGTAAGTGAACAAAGGCACCGGTGGATGTACGGAAAATCTCGTAGTCGCCAGAGCGTGAGTTGAGAATGAGCCAAAACATTTCACTTTACGATACTCACAAGATTTGAGAGTTTGTTATAAACAAATTTAAGTTAAGAATTATTCATAAAAAGGATTTGTCTTTACTCTTACTAATTGAATTAAAATTGGCACAAGAATATACTGACATGAAGCCCCTGAATCATGTGAAGCTTCGGACCGTCTCCTACAGGAGTGCAGGTATGAAAAAGTTATTTTATGTCACTATTGAAAACTTTCATATAAACTAACTAAATTTTAATTAAATATTGGTTATGTATATACCATTTTCCAACATCACTTGTAAAGAAGGCAGATAGCTTGAATGAGGACAGCAGTCGTTGATCGCTATTAGTGTTTTTTGTATGCCTATGAGACGCTCGTTATAGGTGCAGATAACTGCCCCCCTTTTGGGAAATTATTGTTAGCCATAGGCCTTTGTGAAAATTTGAAAATGATTACTAAATATTTTTATGTTCTAAGAAAGTCTATGAAATATAAGAGGCAGAAGAGTAAAGGAATATAAACGCCTTTCAGGTGATGGGTATTATTATTTCTTGCCCTATATAATTCATTTGTTAATAAGAAATTTTGATTTTCTATAAAAACACACAAATTTGGTGTTTATTCATGGAGACATTGATGGTTAAGAATATGTGTCCAGCAGCAGCTGTTACTTTAATGAAAAGTTGTAGCTAATAATTACTTAAAATTACTGTCTGAGTTCGACGTTAATAGGTATATATTTCAAATGAGTTTCTTATTACGACTAATAGTTCCTGAAGTTGGAAGACTTTTAAAAATTAATGTATACAGCTTAAAGTTATTTAACCACTTTTAGTTTTCAATTCCCTTTCTGATTTTTCTAACTAATAATTAGTGCCAGCTGGAGTAATTATTTACAGAACCTTCGGACATAACTCAATAGGAAAGAGGAGTATAAGTTACACTGACTACTTGACTCCGCGCTTTAATTGAGAGATAAAGTTTCATACTACAATTTAAAAAGAACGATGGCACAAGGGCACGAAGCCTGGCCATAGAAATTTTCGTATTTATAGTATAAGGACGGTTCGAAAACTCAATAATTATCATAATATTTATGTGGCCAGTCAAGTAGCAATAAAAACAATAACCCCATATTGTGTTATGTCCCAAAATGTTCAACGGAGCAGGAGAGCCATAAAAAGGTTAGCCGCACAGAGAAGGCTGTACATCTATTGGGAAACGGGTCACAAAGCCATTATAGGAAACGAAATAGTAGATGAGATTGTTAAAAGTGCTATTATCCTATCTTTTGAACAAAATAACGACATAAAAAACCGCCACGGACGACTACACGAAAATGCAAGTGAAAACTAGGCGAACTAATTTGACTACATGCAAAACTGCAAAAGTCAGGTGAAGAACTAATAATAAGAAACTGACTTAATTAGTGCTTACGCTCTCCTATAAAGACTAAAGATCTACATAGTAATAGTTGTGCTGACAAGTCGCAATCTATTGGCTGCACATGCTTACAAGATAAGGATTGCTAGCACCGACAAATGCAGGAGGTGCAGAGATGATATAGAGAACACTTTAGAACACCTTCTGTATCTTTGTCCGACATTACCAGAAACGCGCTGGAAATGCCTCAGTTTGAGGGACTGGAGGATATTTCAAAAATATACCTTCCAGCGTTGATTAAATTTACTAAAAGCGTTAGCTTCCTACGTGATGCCTACTTTAGGTCTCAGTCTTCATCTGGTATCGCTAGGAATCCAAACAGTCTACGCGTGGCTTAATGCCAGTCGGGTTAGCCTAACCTAACTTGACTAATATGTACTACTTGAAACAAACTCACCTAGCAGATTTTTTAAATATTTAAAATTTTAATCACTTTTTTTTAATTTTTACTTAACTTTCACTTTAACTGCTTTCTTAAATATTTTTTCCCACCAAGTCATTAAATGAACGCGACCGTTGTGGCCGAATGAGTTAAATCTGTAAGCCTCTCTATTTGTAAAAAAAAACATCAAAACGCACACACACATAAAGGGTTTAAAGGCCAATTATATATATATATAATATATAACAAATAAATTTCCAGAAAATATTGAAAAAAATGATACTATACAGGCGACCGCCGTAGCCGAATGGGTTGATGCGTGACTACCGTTCGGAATTCACAGAGAGAACGTTGGTTCGAATCTCGGTGAATCATTTGTCTAATAGCCGTCGCCCCTCGGCAGTCAATGGCAAACCTCCGAGTGTATTTCTGCCATGAAAACGTTCCTCATAAAAATATCTGCCGTTCGGAGTCGGTTTGAAACTGTAGGTCCATTGTGGAACAACATCAAGACGCACACCACAAATAGGAGGAGGAGCTCGACCAAACACCCAGAAAGGGTGAACGCGCCAATTATATATATATGTACATATATACAATTTCGACAGTAAAATTATATTGTTTTTAATTCGTGAAACCATTTTTCGAATAAATTCTATTGACACATTTATTTCAAACAAACTAAGATCTAAGTTCACCCCTTATTGCATATAGGCTCATATATGGTATTGCAGTTGTGATTCAATTTTATTTCCAAATGAAGTATAGGGCCATGTAAAATTTGCTTTTCGCATCCGCTATAAAAAATAAACTAATCAATATTTTTTCAAACTTTTTTTATATTTTGAAGATTGAACATTGTCATTTATGAATAAAAAATAATATCGTTCAAATGACTGCCACGACTGGCTTTACAGTAGGCCATTCGATCAACCCAATTTTTAAGCACATTTTCGATTGTTTGGGCTCCAATTTCATGAATGGCAACTTCTATTTCGTGTTTTAAGGCATCAATCGTCTCTGGATGGTTCGCGTACATTTGTCTTTAACGGCTCCCCACAAAAAATAGTCCAACGGGCTTAAATCACAGCTCCGAGGCGGCCAATTGATATCGGAATTTCGGCTGATTATTTGGTTTTCAAAAACGGTAGCCAAAAGTTCGAGTGTAACTTTGGCAGTGTGACAAGTTGCACCATCCTGTTGAAACCAAATGTTGTCCATGTCATCCTCTTCAATTTTTGGAAACAACTCGTATGTCACAGTAACGCTCGCCATTTACTGTAACAGCGGAAGAAGAAGACTCACCACTTTGGAAATAGGTTTTCAATATTTCTCAATTTTGTTCAAGCGTATAGCGTCTTATTTCGTAAATGTCAAACCTTTAAGTAAATTATGAACACATTTGGCATGTCATTTGTGTTACCATTCTCAAAAAAATAGGTGGTTCAAAAAGAAAACACTATATGGCCCACCCTGTATTATAAAATAATTCAAACTATTTTGACCCGTCAAATAAGTATAGTATTTGGCAGTAATAAAGTGCAAAAATTGTTCATGATTTTATGACATTTCGAGATATTCTCACTTTTATTCAAGTGGGTGAAAAGCAGAATTGAAGTGTGAGTGACTTATTTTCAAGAAACGATAACAGAATAAAATGTAAATACATTTTGACAAAACAACCAAATACATTGATGAAGTCAATATACTCATCTATCTTGACGGAAAATAATTTGTTTGCTTTTCAAATGTTTTCTCTACTTTGCAACTAGTTTTTATATAGATATGGTCCCGTAAAACAAAAACTGTGTGGTTGAAGTTTTCTTTTAATATGTCTCATTTATAATTAAATAAAGCTAATTTCCACCGTGAAACAATTTTCATCTCATCGTTTTATTAATTCATGCAGTAAAGGGATAAAAAAAAATACTAAATACAAGTTTTAGTATAATTTCAATATCAAAATGATTTATTTTCAATTTTTACCACTTTTCCGTTTTTCACCTTTATTTTAAAGAAATTTACATCTCAGATTCGGCAAATTAAATTTCACGATAAAGTGGAAGGTTTAAATACCCTTTTTTCTTTTGTAATTCTTAACCGTGAACTTTCTCTGTTCAAATAACTTCTCTTTTTATTTTAATTAGCTGCTCACTTTGTGTTGATTATGAAATATTTTTTTTTATATATTTATCGTAAATTTTATTGCTTCACTTTCTTTCAATCACTTGTTGTTCACTTACGCGTCGTTCTCCGTTTGCATACGTACGAAAAATTGAACTCCCAAACTCATCAAGTACCGCCAAGTGACTGAATAACATTCGATTTGCCTATCACAGCAGGTGTTCCCTCAATTGCTTTTAACTGCGCTCTCTTCGCAATACGCAGTGAGAGCACTTCGATGTAAACAAAACATGCGCAGTATGAAATTCTTTACTAACTAAATATGTGTGAGGTAAGTGTATTCAGTCAGATTATAGTATTCTCATTGTATTGAAGCAATTAGAAAAAGTATTGAAAATATAGGGTGTTCGATTTAAATGCAATTTTTAAATTGAAGGGAGATCAATTAAAAAATTAAGAAATACTATATTGTCATCAAAATCTTCTCACTTTTTCTGAAATTCATGGTGCACGCATTCTGGTATTCCTCTCATACTAATGGGTAGACTTATTAAAAAAATACGTACATGTTTATTTATTAATACACTCCATTGGAAGATTTTTAATTTATAATATATGTCAATCATATTTAACACTTGTGTACTTGACATCTGCAGTCTGTATACAAACAGCCAAACAATGAAGAACGTCCAAATAAAAATGTCCATCTCTTAAAATCACTGTGTTTTATCTAGCAAAAAAGGAATTCAAAAACCATCTTGAATGGTTAATTTTGTGCCACCTTTCTATTAAGTCAGTGGCATGATGATAAGGCATATTGAAAAATTTTGACTAGGTTTTTTTTATTCAAATATACTTTAAATATTTTTTTTATCAAAATACATTTTTCATACAATTTTCACACTTTGTACACAATTTTTCAATATTCAGTGAACTTCCATCAAACGTTCACACTTTTTATTTAATTTTTTTAGAATACTAAAGCACAATTTTTAATCGGCTGAAAACTCTCGTTGAAGGAAAAATAATAAAAAAATTAATGTTTAGCCACTCTATTTTATTCTTATTATACAAAAAATTAATGGAATATGAAACTGCTCACCGATTAAAAATGTGTAAGTTTGGAAGCAAATTTTTTTGAAATTATTATAAATCTTACACAAAGTTTGAAAACTGAATTAATATGACATTTATTAAAGAATGAGTTTTACTTTTATCGATAAAACAATTCAAATTAAAAAACGAATGAATAAACAGTCACTACTTGCCACTATGTGGTGCTTTTGTTATTAGTAAGGTATTCAGGGTAAGAATATTGCAATGGGCTTTGCACTGTGACTTGCATATCAGTTAAGACTTAGAATTCATATGCAGGAAAAATTTCATACGCACACAAAACTATAGATTTCATATAGTAATGCTGCATTCTCAGTTTTTTATTTTCCTATCAATCTATATTTAAAAAGTTAAGATAAATCCTTATGGTCACGCTATCATATTACTTTGGATATCAAACGAAAAAACCAAATTGCTTTTTTTTTACATTTTGCATCGGAAAATCATCATCATCGGCCAGCTTAATAGCTCGGGGTGAGCTTTGGCTTCATTTACGATT